>JXWZ01007365.1:0-18601 GCA_000956215.1 Anopheles farauti No. 4 | reverse complement strand
GGGTGGGTGTGTGTGGAATCTTCTATAAATAATTTGCGATAGAACTTATGCATGTACTGCCTTGGCAAGGAAACGATGGGGAGGAAGACGAGCAAAAAAAAAACACCCCACAAATACGAGTGCCAGCCGACACTAATGAAAGCAACGGCCGCGTGCCAGCGCATTTGACCTCCGGCAAGATCCGTGGCTAACGTGCTAACGCGGGGAGGGTTTTTTTCTTGGATGCCACCTTTTGCTTGCTGGGACCTCCCGGTGTCACGTCCGGGAGATGTCAAATGCATCCGATACATAAATCAACGACGCAACCCTGTCCGTGGTCCCGCATGCCTCCCATAGCCCCGTAAATTTCACCTGAAAAAAACCGCAAACCCGCATAATGAGTCGAAAAGGGAGCGATGGAAAGAAAAACAACATTTTCCACCCTAAGAACGGTTCCATCGGCGCGTTCCAGCCCACGACAATAATAATAATAAAAATAATGCAATGCGGGATGTGACAAAAATTTGGATGAAATTCTTGTGTCCTTTTCCACGCTACCAAAAGTTGGATTGTGATTTTTTTATCTTCTGATAGTAGTCCATCACACACTCTCATTCTCTTTCTCTCTTTCTCTCCCACACACATACACACATACATACACGGGGGAGGAGACGGTTTGGAAGGTTCATTCATTTGGAAGTTTCACTGGTACGCATATGCGGGGTGCTCACGAGGTGGAAAACTCGCTCTGCTGCGAGCACCGGGAGAGGAAACCCATTTTCCGCACTTTTCTCACACCGATGCGAGTGGTGCGCTCACTCCCAGCGGTACCAGCAGCAAATTGAGCGTCCGATCCAGTCGACAGCGACATACACATAGGGCAGCTACAGGGGGTAACCCGTTTTTCATCGACCCGTTTCACAATTTCTCACATACACACAAACACACACACTCATCGGGAAAATCGGGACTGACCGTGTGTATGTGTTTTTCGCCGTGTGTGCAACGTTTCCAGCTCGTTGCGCGCAAATGAATGCAAGCAAGACTGTTTTACCCGCTAAAGCACTGCAGTTCTTGACCGATCCATCAACGAAAATTTGTTTCCATCGCCACAGAAGTCTGTCTCCACTAAGCCATGCCAGCCTGTCACCGAAACGTTCAACAAAGAGCCATCACACCACACGCAAGGATTGCTCTTCTCCAGCTCCTTTGCCTTTGCCGTGGTGGTGGTGCGTTCAGCGTGAGTGTTGGAAGAGAGCGGATTGATCAGCACACGACCTCTCACTTGTCTCGCGCACAACCTACTACGATGATGACAGCAGCAGCAGCAGCACCACCAAAAGTAGTAGCACTAGCAGCAGGCGGTAGTAGAAACATTCTCTCTTTTTCCTGCGCCAGTGGTGGTGCTCTAGTAAAGCGTAGCATCTCCCCGACTTCATGGTGATGGAGCTTCAAAAAAAAAAAAAGAAATACACTCACACACGCACACACATCGTTTCGGTACGAATTTCTTCTCGTGGCAAATTTTCCACTTTTCACTCAATTTTCCGTGGAGAAAGCGTGCGAGGGACGGGTGGTCTTTGCTCGTGCTCACAATCAACAATTAGGCATTTGATGGCTGGTGCACGGGGCAGAGGCAGAGCTAGGAGGTGGAAGGGGCGGAGGGGGCTTGATGTGATGAGTTTTTGCTAATGCGGACTTCACAGGTGGACAAGGTTAGCATTTTCCTGGTTTTCCCCACAGGAGAGCGTTGTTTGAAGCGAGCGAGAGCGTGTACCGGAGTCATTTTTATCCATTTGTGGGTTACTTCTTGCACCACCGTTTTAACATTTGGAGATCATTTCGTTCACATATTCGGCCTCGTTTCATTTGCGCTGGCTTTTTTCCACTGCGGGAGTAAAAATCCACCCTTTCCCTTCTGCCCTGCCGGGCCCGAGAGACGTATAGTACGGGCGCACAACTCCCGGTGCACTGTTTTTCCACCGCCTTTCCATACATGTACAGTTACACAAGCTCACCAGCAGCGGGGTGCTGCTTCCGGAGCGGCTGATGATCGATTGCAGCAAACACGGGCACCATCGAAACCGACACAAATCGTCACGCACGAACGCAGGATGTTTATACGAGCATTCCGCAGCACTAATATTCCCGTGCTGGAGGACTGCTGGACTCGTCGGTTGACACTTTTTTGCCCACAGTTGTGACAGCTCTCCGTTTTTCATCACGAACGGTGCCACTCGGGGAACTCATTTTCCATATCCATGTACACCGTTGAATTTCTCGCCCTCTATCGCTCCGCCGCTCTCTTTCTCTTTCTGGCATAAACACACATACACACACACGCACTCACTCGCACACACACACATACGTTCCTACGGCCATCACAATTTCCCAGGACGGTAGCGCTGTGCAAGGCACACATTTCGACATAGGTCCGGCCTTCGGAAGGGCATCCTGCTGGATTGCTGTAGCCTACATTTTGCTGGTGCTGCTGGTGCGCGCTTTCATTTGCTTAATTAACTTAAACCTGTTCGAATGCGGGTATGCGGACGATCCGTGGCACGAGGAGGCGGAATGTGACGCAGGAAAATTGGATTCCATCAAGCGAGCGAGACACGGAAGGAAGTGAAACATTACCGTAATGGAATGTAAGGGGTCCCTGTGACTGACACTGACACCGCACCGATCGAAACAGGTTGGAAAGGGTGGAAAGATAGGCCGGTAGAATAACAATAGCCCATTTCTCCCAAGGAGCCAGTGGGTAATTTAAATTGATCAGTAAAAATCACAGAAAACAACAAATCGCCCGATAGTGGAGGGATACGCACACTAAAACCATGTCATAGCACAGGCGGACAGAAAAAAACACACACATACACACACACACATACACGCACACGGAACACAGACAGAAACACACGCCGCACGACGACGAGGATTCGTGTCACGGTTTTTCGCTAACGCAGCGCAAACAGCCGCGAGTTTTCCGCGAGTATTTTTTGTATTTTCTTCCACGAGGCGCTCACGGCACGACACGGCGCGTGGGAGGGAGGGTTTCCGGGGTAGGAGTATGTTTGGAGAGTGGAGAGAGTTTTTCCTCCGTGCACGGTTTTTCTGACGGCCGTCGTCGTCGGACACGAGGAGCTACACAGCGTTACGACCTTTGTCCCACAAGCGATTCCTTCGATCTGAGCAGCGAGCCTTCCTGTTTTCCGCAGTTTCCACAGAGCTGCTACGTTTTTTTGGGGAGGCCTTTTGGAGTCAACCCCTTTGGGAGGTATGGGCGAAGTGATACTTCACTTCGCTGCTGTTACCACTACTGCTATACTCCGGGGGATGGTGTTTTACTCGAACCGAAACGCACACAGCGCAATCTTCTGGAATGGTGGAGCATTATTGTGTTGGGGTAGTTCTCTCTCGTTCCGCTCACGCCAATATAGGGGTAGGTTGTTGGAGCTTGGTTTCTCTCGTTATTTCGCTCACGCGAGCTCTGCCACTCTCTCGCCCTCTTTCGCTCCGAATAACATTCGCATTTTATTTTTGCACACTTGGCTGCGTTATCTCTCCCGTTTTGTTCGCACTAACGCGCGCAATAACGGCCACCCGAGTACTATCACGCACACTCACACGAAAAAAAGCATAATTGTGAGCGAGAAGTGCTCCCCTTTGCTTCTCAAAAGGGAATTTTTTATATTTGCACATGCTCCCATGCTGCGCTCGCTCAATCGCCCCAACTGTCAGTCGCGAGTCGCGAGCAGAATGCTTTCTCTGTTCATCTCTTCTTGGCGCGAGCGTTGTTTCGCGGCTTGTTGGGTGGTGGTGGTGGTGGCGATGGTGGCGGTGGTGGTGATGGTGGTTGTGGAGGAATACCTCCCCTTTTGAAGGGCACACGGTGTGTGTGTTTCACCCTCCCGTGCAAAGCAGATCCTAGATTTGCCAGCCGTGCCAAGGGCCTCACAGATTCCAACAAAGGGTCGACCGCTAATAAATTGTTGCTTCGGAATTACGTGCGGAAGGAAAATGGGAAGAGGAGGTCGAATCGAAGGAATATGTCCTGCAAAGTCGCAAATGGCAAATATCGATGAGGTCACCCACATGCTCCCCGCTGGGACATGATTTGTGTTCGGGATGTGAAACTTAAACAACCCCAAGCGTATATATTACAACAAAAAAAAAACAAGATACGGGAAGGTTTTTCTTCCCCACGACGGCAGATTTGACCGACAAATGAAATACACGGAGCAGCACCTACAATCACACACTATCGCGCACACATCGCACATACACTCACACACATGCGCTCACACGTGCACATATCATGGAAGAGATTAGCGTGCACAAGCACACACGCGCACACACGCATCACACTTCTCAAGGGTTTCTTTCCATCACTATTTGCCACCTGA
This sequence comes from Anopheles farauti No. 4, assembly GCA_000956215.1. Lineage (NCBI taxonomy): Eukaryota > Metazoa > Arthropoda > Insecta > Diptera > Culicidae > Anopheles > Anopheles farauti No. 4. The sequence goes on along the minus strand of JXWZ01007365.1, from coordinate 14,216 downwards.
AGCGGCCACATTTTACCATCCATCTCTGAACGGCAACAAAAAGCAGAAAACAAAAAAACGGCTACTTGCGGGGTGGTAGACTGGGGTGGTGGGTTTTTTGCCAATGCAGCGAAAAAGATTAGATGGCCTCCGCCGGGGCTCTGCGTCGTCGTAATCTGGCGACGTTGCGAAGGATGTGGCTACCCTAGATTTCGCTACCGTCCAATAACAACACAGCACAATTTTACGCGTCACCCTGATAATTGTACCCCGGAACGAGACTTTACTGCTTAAATTCCAGAGCGGTTTCGGTTTGCAACCTTCCAAAGGTTCCCGGTGTGTATTTCCAGCGTGTTTGGAGCAGATGCAGAAAGGTAGATTAACGCGCCCGGATACACAGACACATACTGGCTGCTGCTGTTGCTGCTGCACGCACTCACTTGAGAGGGGGAGGGATGTTTTTTTTCGGGGGGATAGTCAATTGGGGGAGGCGAGCGCGAACTACCCGAATCGCGTACGCTTGTCGCTGTCAACGTTGTGCCAATACGTTTGCCTACTACGATGAGTTTAGTTGTTTCGCGTTCTATTGGTTTGTGATTTCGTTTTTCAATGAACATAATTTCATTTCAATTTAGCTGAGATTTCATAACTAAAACAACACTAAATTCAGGTTGCTGTGCTCGAAAAACGGCCAATTTAAATCGTAAAACACACCGTGTGCATGATACAATGTTTGTTTTTTTTTTCAGATATCGGCAAACGCGTTACAGTTCGAGGAGGATTCGAAAGCGGGTCATCTTCAAGCAGGGTGACTGTAACGTGATCCAGGGTAATGTTGCTAAAAGGCGTCGACGATATTTACAGGTAAGAATAATATGTTTTTGGCACAATGTTATCCGCGCCCCAATCAACCGCTGTGACATCCCCCACTAGTGATGGGAAGATGGAGCTCTTGCATATTGGATCGATTCGATCCCATCCGCAGAAATGTTCCTGTGAAGCAAAGCATGAATTATTAGAATTAATTAATTTCCGTTAATGCAGCAGAATGCAAATTATCAAATCGAAGAAAAAATGTTTAATGCAGAAAATGTAAAATTAGATTTTTGTTCATTTACTCTGCTTTCTATTAAAAAACATCAAGCTGTTAAGTTGTATGCAATCCGCATGACAAGCTGCTCGAACCACACCGAAAGTAGCATGGGTTGTGAGAATTGCATACATTTAGGCTGATTGCATAGTATTCGTAAAATTTTTAAATTTTTAGGGAAAGAGAGTTTGAAGGAGAAACAGAGAGAAAACTTTGATTTTCCTCTCGTCTTGACAGTATTTCTTGATGTCTAGCTGATTGACTTACTAACTAAGATATTATACTGGCACAAAGCTTAAACTCACTCATGTTACCAATCAGCATAATTTAAATCGGAATTGTACCATAATTTACATACTTGGGATTGCCTTAGCGCATTTGTGCCAATTCAATTGAAGCTACGATGATGAACAAGAATATGTTGAATACTCACAGATGATATTAAAAACACTTCTAAAATTCGTGTAGCAGGATCGGTAAACTGGTAGAAATTAATATATTATCCTAAGTGATTTACATAACATATCAAAATATTTTTTTTTTGTTTTTGCTATCTCCAGGATATATTTACAACCCTTGTGGACATACAGTGGAGATGGACGTTGTTCGTTTTCGCATGCTCGTTCATTCTGAGCTGGCTTGGTTTCGGCGCTATCTGGTATTTGATTGCACTAAGTCATGGAGACATCCAAGCAGCCGGAGGTAAGTTGATGGATGATCACGCTTTGACCGTTACTAAATATATCGTTACAACTAAATACAACGTCGTTTTCAGATGATAGCCACAAACCTTGTGTAACGTATATTTATGGTTTTACATCGGCGTTTTTGTTTTCTCTCGAGACACAACACACGATAGGTAAGAGAAATCATTGCGCATTCAAATTATCGTTCTTATGGTAAACGTTACGTTTTCTGTTTTAGGCTACGGAAATCGTTACATTACCGAGGAATGTCCGGAAGGTATTTTCATTCTTGCCTTGCAGAGCATTACCGGAGTGTTTATTCAAGCATTTATGGTTGGTATCGTGTTTGCCAAGTTGTCCCGACCAAAGAAGCGTGCCCAGACGCTTCTCTTTTCCAAGAATGCTGTCATCTGCCACCGAGACGGTGTACCCTGTCTATTGTTTCGCGTTGGCGACATGCGCAAGAGCCACATCATCGAGGCACATGTAACAGCACAAATCATTCGTCGGAAGGTAACATGGAGTAGTCGGAGAATTGTAGGACATTTAGCTAACACCCGTGGATGACTTTTTCCCGTGCTCCGTAGGTTACTAAGGAGGGTGAAGTGCTTCCCTTTTACCAACAGAATATGGAGGTCAGCTGTGATGGGGGCGATGATCGGTTAATGTTTATTTGGCCGACGATTGTGGTGCACAAGATTGATCGTGATAGCCCGCTGTATAGTTTATCGGCCCAGGATATGCTTAAGGAGCGATTCGAAATTGTTGTCATGCTGGGTGAGTGTGATGGTGGGGTTAGCTTAAGCCACATGCAATAATACGTATTTCAAACACAGAGGGCGTCGTGGAATCAACCGGTATGACAACGCAAGCACGCAGCAGCTACTTACCGTCGGAGATCCTTTGGGGACATCGGTTCGAGTCGGTGGTGACATTTAAACGCGAAACGGGAGAGTACGAGGTAATCGAGTGCTGGAGCTGCAGTTGAAAGATTCCCTCATGCGATACTGATGCATGGATCATTTCAGGTGAATTATACTTCTTTCAACAATACGTACGAGGTGGATACGCCACTATGCAGCGCGCGTCAATTGCACGCGGTGAAAAAAGAGTTAAACAAACAAAATGGCATGACGGGTAAGCAACGCAACGGATGATGTGCATTAAAATGGTACTAATTGTTCCGCGCTCGATTTACAGCCGGCTCGTCCGATACGGATGAATCCGATACGTCGTCGGTGGACAACGTTTCTTCACGCAAGAACTCACTTAGCAATGGATATCAGCGCTTCCCGCTCGTTTACACCACCACGAACGAGCAGACCGGCTTGAACGTCCCCGAGGGTGGGGTTGGTGACGCGATGGTGTTACCTCCGGCCATTGTGACACCTGCCACTCAAACCGTTTCACCCGGAAGCGAGCGCAAGAAGAACTTTCGGAAGCTTTCCATCAAGGAACCCTCGATGGATTCGCTGTGCTAGCGCCAAAGCCGTATAGCAGGGTAAGATAGGCAGCTAGTAGAGGCACCGTGTGCGCATGTGTGGGGGTGTCTGAAGCCATTGAAACCGCGTAGCATCGGCGGTGGAAACTGTAACGTTCCTATTAACACGAGGGCGTTAATTCGTCACGATCTATCAGGGGTGAGAGATCTTGTCTGGGTTTGATATTGATCGCATTTCGCACTGCCATCCCAATGTCAAGTGCTTGTAGATGAGATTAGTTGAGTGCAGATGAGCGTAGTGAGCGTAGAAATGTATTTGTCTTGCTCTCAGTACTATCTATCTTATAGATATTTAGTCTCGTAATTACATTTTCGATCCGAAGCTTTTCACTTTGCCCATGCACCTATGAGCCAGACAGAAATGTGTGAATGAACTTCACCACGGTTGTTCGGTAGGACGGTCGTCCATAATTGCAAACGTGTTTGCGCATTTTAAATAAAGCCCTAATGAGAGAGGAAGGCACATAAAACACAAACACTAATTAGCATTCATCGGAAGTGCTTAAAATTCGGTAGCAGCACGATCCCCCGTGCAGCGAGCGCTTTGGATGCTGTTTATCTTTCCACTCGCTGTGCGTCCTCAGTCGCTTCTAGGGACAAAACAACGAAACAATTGAAAGAAACATCTGTTCCACACATCCGACGGATGGAGCGCGTCCGCGAGCGCATTTGCATTAGCCCGTGCAGGAACTAGGTAATTGACATTGGCCGGTAGCATAGAATCGGAGTGTTAGGAAAAAGGTCCATAAATCTTCCGCGAGTAATTGGAAAATGTGGCTATCAAGAGCACAAGAACACGGCCTTGCACGGGAAAGTGTTAGAACAGTTCCGTAACGTGTAACCTCCACGGGTTTCGTTGTCCGGGAGGACCTCCATGGAGCATAGTGTGTTTCTTCGTGTAGTATGGCGGCTTGGAATGGCAAGCAGGGTAGCAGTATGACACAACTTCGGACGTAAAACCCACGTGCCATATGACGGAACGCTGTGAATGCAACACGCGCGCTGAGATGCTAGACTGTTGTAGGGTGTAATTTATTTCATGCGAATTCGCCTCGGCAGACGAGTTATTACGTAAGGGATAAAAAATGAATAATTATAATCAACTTATCTACCAACGGCTAGGAGCACCGCACGTGTACAAAGGAATTTGGAATGAAGTAAATTGTACTAAACTGAAGCAAAAATCGCGCACAGCAGAGTAACGTGCCGTGGCTACAGACTGCATAGTGGCTGGCGTGACACGGTGCATCATAACAAATCACATCTCATTTGTTTGCAATCGTTTCGATGGATTAAATCGCGCAAGTAACGGTTTCATTCGCGTTTGGTTGGGTAGGAACACATACGCGGCGGCTGATCTGGCTGTCCTACTGGGACTGGGTTATCTAGAGCTCGGTGTTAGATTGACCACCACCGGGCCACGTTGGTACATTGCTGCGGAAGTCATTCATATTATTCAATCATCGTTGAAGGTCTAGGTAAAGCGTTCGCCGGCAGTGTTCTATGGCAGTGGTAAAGCTCTTCCCTCTTGCACGCCACTGCGGAATGCTCCGTTCTTCTAGCGGCTTTGCAAAAAGAGAAAATTTTATGCACGGCCAGTAGCTTCCACGGGGCGTACTTGACCGCGGTCGCCAATGACATTGGTGCCACAGGTTGGATGGCCGCTGCCGTACGCATGCGTTATTGTGCCAGCTGATAAACGATCCATAATACCCGTGGCTTCGGACCGACCAAGTGGATTAATTTAGTAGACAATTCGATTGACATTTGCCTTTGCGGCTTCGGGCGAAGGCAGAAGTGTTGGGTGCAATAGCGAGCGAACGTGCGAACGCGGTGCGGAGATATGATTTTGTGGTTAAGATCGGTGGTACGGGTTCATCTCGATGACAGTTTAATTAAATCATAGCGTAACATCTAGAACTACAGTGTCGAAGATGTCATTCGGGATTGGCTGGGGGACGTAAACCTCGTACTGATGTTCGTTACCATTTTATAGCGGCTCGCAAAAACGTGGAGAGAGAGAGAGAGCGAATGAAGAGAGCATAAGGTCTAAGCTAACGTTTTAAACCACCACCAAACATCCTTCCCTTGCTTCCCGGCAATTCGTATTGCTCGGTGACAACAATTGGCTGTGGTCTAAATTAGCTGATCTTCCTTACCGTCGACATCCCCTGACGGAAGGGGAAGGGGAGAATATGGTTAGTGTTTTAGCGGCCAAGTGCTAGCCGGTCGTTTCAGTTTGTGCCGTCAGTTTGTCACGGGCACTGCTCCAAATTCGTCGGCGGGCGCACCAAGTTTCCGGTGCGAGGGCAGTGCGCTGTTAGTATTTCGATTAGAGTGCAGTATATTATCAAACAAGATCGCTGATGGAAGATTGTGTCTAAGCTGGATTTGGGTAAAGTTCAAGATCATCCCTTTCATTGCCGAGACAAATTAAGTTCCATGTGTTAAAAGTTAGGACCGTGCTGTTCGTTGTGACGTTGTTTGGATGGCTTGTAAGACATAGTGTGCGGGGTGACTCACGGGAAGTCGATCGTGCGTGTTTGAGTCTCGATCGGGGAAGGTGTGGTGTGTGTGTGTGTGGTTTTAATTGAATTTAATTAATTTGAAAATTACTCTTCGTCCGTAGTGTGATGCGAGTGTCACGGTGCCATCCTCACCCGTAGCGTCGTTCGGTTCGGTCGGTAGCAGGTAGCAGAAACACAGATCGGATCGTGACACGAATGAAACATCAGCCACAGAGGCCATACCGATCAGGACGGGAGACGCACTGAATCTCACTGATGGAACATCTGATCTAAACGCAGCAGTGATCCGTGTGCAGTGCCACCCGCTAAAGTTTTGTTCCATTTATCCTGCCCGTGTTTTCATCATCGCGTGGTAGAGTTTATTTTATCATTAACTAATTTCCAGTTCTTTGTTTAAGTAGATCTGTACAAGCGTTTTCGGCGTAGCGGGAGAAGAAAATATTTGCGCTTTCGAAGTGTGGGTGTGTGGTGAAGAATAGCGAAACGGCAGTGCAAATGGCCAATAGTTAGATAGGTAGATAGTGCAATCGATCGTGCCGGTGCCAGTTGTAGCGGAAACCTAGACCATCGTTTAATTCCTTATGGGTCGCGATCGATCCTGCCCGAAGCGAACGGTGCTGTAGCCGATAACAAATAAAGCGAAATCAAAACGATCAATCTATCCAGTGTGTCTGTGGGGTAAAGCGGAGTGATTATTGATACTACATCTGTCGTGGTATCGAAAAAGCAAAACATGGCTTCCGAACGTCAAGCATCGGCGGATGAGAAGAAACCGCTGAATCGAATTTTTCTGCGACCGGGGGTGATCGAGGAGGAGCCGGATTCGCTGGACAGCGTGATCAGTAATCTTCCGTTGACCGTTGTACCAAGTCTGGCCCGCATTTCAACGCACGGAAGCGCCTTCAGCCGGCAGGAGAGTGTAAGGTAGGTATGGTGACGTTTAGCGCTCTAATCAGCAGTCGACTGCATCCGACAATCGTGATCGTTCCAAGGCGGCCAGCGAAGTCAGTGGCCGCCAACGCGTCTAGCGTACCGGCCGATAAGATGCGCCACGCCTGTGTGTATGTGTAGAATTTTTCATGCCCGTTGTTTACTGTTTGTTTTGAGAAGGCACATGGATTGCAAATCTGCTACTATCAGTGCAGCCCAACCAAAACAATGGAGAGATGTTATTGGGATCGACAGCACCGTTGAGTGGAAGCCTGGCTCACGCTGCCTGTCACACAGGCTTATCGCGTCAGTTCAGCTTCGGACTAATCTAGTGCAGGCGAGATTCGGGCGGTTTTCCCACGCCAATGAAATTGACAAGAAACTGTCCGATGCTTGTGCTCGTTTCAAGGCATCTTTTACTGATAGTCTCGATCAGTGGTAAACGAAAGATCGAATGGAAAGTTCTAACGGTGTTCAACCGATGCGGAAGGAACGTCCTCTTACACCATCGGTGACCTTCAGGCTTCTTAGAATAGTTATTCTCATAGAATGGTTTGCATGTTTACGCTAAAATGGATACCAGTGACAGTCGAATGTGGGAAGGTCAACCATGAATCTGAATTATATCCGAAGTGTTTTTGATCCTGCAAGTACAGCTGGATCAGCATAGAATACACAGCTATTGGTTTTAAGAATGTTTTGGAGGCTATATTCACAGCCAATTGACACCCGACGAAACCATTTTATCGTTTCCGGAACCCTTTTCGATAATGGTAATACGCGTTGAAAACAAGCTTCAGTACGGGAAAGATGGCACAACAATAATTCACGGGTTTACTCGACGCATAATGCGTGTAAAAAAGAGCATGTTGACATTTAACGCTACTCTAAATGGGCGCAAAAATACTCACGAACGGGCATGTAGCCGCTGGCTCCAGTAAAGGTTTATCACATTCGAATCGTCTGCAATAAACAGGCGAACGGAAATGGATGGATTTGAAAAAATGATGACATGCCCGCCGTCTCAAGGTGGAGGTGGAAAAAAGTCGCTCGAAACACGCTGTTGTTTGTAGCCGACGGTGGTTTATGGTTCGTAGCTCAATTGGAGCTATTAACCGGACGGGGAAGTCGCGACGGGTCTTTTCGTTGTGGTAGTTCCGTCAAGTATGCGCCTGAGCCGGTTGAAACGGTTCACTAATCGGTTCAGCAAGCGTGTAGTAAGGGTCATCGTTTAGGTACGAATTTATCACTTCTGCGCCCGCTGCAGATATTATTGCACGCTTTCGGTTGTAGATCATGTCCGATTAGGCGATGAGAGCGTCGATTGATAGCTCGCCCGCTGATACGGCCGGCGAAGAAATGTTCTTGTGCCGGTATCTGGCAAAGGATAGTGATAAGAAACGTTGTTCTCTGTATTGGGTGAGTCAGCAGCAGAATGAGACTTTAATGTTGGTTCGCATTTGGGTGGAAAACGTTATCCGTTATCGGTGAATCGCTTTCACAAGTGTAAAGGAATGAAATAACAACGAGCGGTCTCGATATAATGAGCTTAATATCGATTGGAAATTTGGATAAAAATTGAAAGCGTAAACGCGAGTTTTAAATCCGTCTCTCGTTTTCACCACATTCGTTTGGCAATGACATCCGATTGCAGATAAGTATGGGTGTGTGTGTGTTTTTTTTATTAATGCTATGCTATTTTGTTAATCAGAATGATAATTTTATCACTGATTAACATTGAGGGGTTTGTTTGTTTATGTTTGAAATGGAAAATGGTGCAGAACTATCGTACCGCGCTCTGCTTCGTACCATGTCGTTGTGTTGACCGCTCCGATACCGGTAACGATGACGTACATCGTGGCACACAGAGCCACCACCGATGACGAACGGCACCCGTCGGTACGGGGAACTTCGATCGAGTATTAGTAACCGGCAGCGATGGTGGTAGTCGTAGTGGGAAACTGATCACAAGCGCTAGAGCGACCGCAGCCGAATGGCGGTGGTTGTACCGTGCGCGAGATTAGTCTTGAACGCACGTTCGGCGCGATTAAATCGATTCGCGACCTTCTCCTTCTGGTGTTAGCTCAGGCGAAGGAAGTGACGCAGGAGGCTTGCTGCTGTTGTTGACTGCCGCGGAACGGAACGGCTCACGGAAAGTGGAAAGCAAGAGATGCCTTCTGCAGCACTGTGCGGCTAAAAGTAATTGGTTAGCTAAAAAGCTGGACATTCGGAGCTGTTCAGTTACTGCGAAGCGGTGTACCGGTGGGCACGATGAGCTTCGGGCAGCGTAAAAACTTCACCATTCCGGTGGATGCGGAATCACCGGAGGCACGCGATGACGCTAAGCTGTTACCGCTGGGACCGTTCGATAAGATACCGCCGATCATTATCGATGGCCAGGATGCACCGAAAACTCCCATTACACCTACCACACCGATCATCTTCTGTCCGCAGTCACCGTCGGTGGCCAGCAAGAGGTTTGTAGTGTACGGCAGGGCATGAAATCGGGTCTTGATCAATACAACTGTGTGTACCGTCGGAACGAAAACCAACCGAGCTGACGAGCGGAGAACGATTTGAAATTTAAATCAAGTCAAAGTGTCTAGCGTGTAGCTGGTGCTTGTTGGGATTGTGTCACAAGCTGCCCTGATCAGTGCCGTGTTGACGTGCCACTGGGTCTCTGTGTTGCATGTTCCGGAGCGTATATGATTTATTCTGCCACAAATGTTGCTATTGCCCCGTTGCAGTTGAACCTGTTGGAAAGAATGTTTAAACCGCATGCTTGCCATACCGCCGGATCAGTTCCGTTTGTCAGTTATGATGCAGTTCAAATGGCACCGTGCAAGTGATTACCGGTTCGGGAACGTTCGAGAACAAAGAAACTTGCTGCTGAAAGTGTGTATAGTAGGCGAGACGTTAGGTTCTAGCTACAAGAAAGCACATATTTAGCTGAGTTAAACGGTATCAAATATTGATCCCGAAAAAAGTGTGTAAACGAAGGGTAAATATTGGCACACGATGGATTCCACGCGAGTTTGTGTGCTGCGCCGTGGCTTAAAGATCTCTTCCAATCGCTCGGCACGTGTCCCCCTATCCCTCTTCTCACCTGTGCTCATGTGTTACCAATTAAAGTTGCATTCGTTACGGTTTTTTTTTGTCCGAACATTAAAGTGGCATCCGTGTATGAAGTGTATAATCGATTGCTTTTTTTCATCCACTCATCAAGCAGGAGCCGAGCGTTAAGACCGGGAACGACGCGAAAGTATCGGCGACGGGCGATTTTGAAGAATGGCGATTGCAACATTGTCCTCTCGAAGGTGTCCCGCCAGCGGCTGCGGTTCCTGCAGGACATCTTCACCACACTCGTCGATGCCCAGTGGCGCTGGACGTTGCTCGTGTTTGCGTTCAGCTTCATCGGATCGTGGCTGTTCTTTGGCGCCATCTGGTGGCTGATTGCGTTCACGCACGGCGATCTGGAGGAGATGCATCTTCCAAAGAACCAAGGTACGTTGGCAGCGAGCTTGTGGGGCTGCGGGTGCGTCATTTCACATTGTTCTTCTAACTCCATTGCAGAAGAATCGGGCTGGAAGCCTTGTGTGTTCAACATCGAATCGTATACGTCCGCGTTCCTGTTTTCGATCGAGACACAAACCACCATCGGATACGGCTACCGGACGACCACGGAGGAGTGTCCGGAGGCGATCTTTATCATGTGCTTCCAGTCGATCTACGGTGTGATGATGCAGGCGTTCATGGTGGGTTTTGTGTTTGCGAAGATGACCCGTCCGAAGCACCGGACGCAGACACTGCTGTTCTCCAAACATGCCGTCATTTGTCAGCGCGATGGTGAGCTGAGTCTTATGTTCCGTGTTGGCGATATGCGCAAGAGTCACATCATCGGGGCAAACATTCGGGCGCAGCTCATTCGCACGAAGCTGTCCCGGGAGGGTGAGGTGATGGCGCAGTACCAGCACGAGCTGGATGTGGGAGCGGACAGTTGCGGATCCGATCTGTTCTTCATCTGGCCGCAGATCGTTACGCACAGGATCACCACCGAATCTCCGTTTTACAACATGTCCGCGTCGGATCTGCTGCAGGATCGGTTCGAGATCGTGGTCATATTGGAGGGTACGGTCGAATCGACCGGACAATCGACGCAGGCACGCTCGAGCTACGTCAACACCGAGATACTGTGGGGCCATCGGTTCGAACCGATTGTGTTCTACAACAAAGAAAACCAGGTGTACGAGATCAACTACAGCAAGTTCAACGAAACGCACTCCGTCGATACGCCACTCTGCTCGGCACGTGAGCTGGCCGAGTTCTACAAGTATCAGGACGATTATCGCAACCAAGGTAAGATGGTGCGGGTGGGATCACATCACGGCTTTGCGTCGAGTGGCCTGTGCTGCCGATTGTAGTGGTGAAACTGATGGGTTGGTGTCTGTTGTACTTTTATTTGTAGCCGAAGATCATCATCTTCAAACGTCAGCGTAGAGTTTGTAATCGTTCGTTACCGTTGTGCGTTGTGTTGTGTGCTGTTGGCTGGTACTACGGTTTGTTAGATGGCGCTTGTTTCTGCGTAGTTGAACGTATACTTTCATCATTTCACCAAACCAAACCAAACCCGCTCCCGCTTTTTGCATCTCCCGCACGCGTGATCACGATCATATCCCCAAGAATCTCATGCCTTAATCTCATCACATTCACGCTCGTGCCGTATCGTAAATGTAAGTTGTCGTTTTTTAGTATTGTTTTTCTTTTGTTTGTTTGTTTGTTGGACCTTGGGATGAAATATTGACGATGCTATCCGTTACCTGTGCGCAGATCGATTCGAGACCAGCTCGTCGAGGTCCCTGTTCGAGCGACGTTGGCATCAGCATTACACCAACACCGTCCGGACGCTCGGCTCCGTCTACATGGAGGACGAACGATCGTCGCTGGGCGTGCAGGCGCGTTATCTGACGATCCAGGGTGTTCCGCGGCGGCCACGATCCTACCAGCAGCTCGAGAGCAATCTGCGCAATCTCTTCAATCCGCCCTCGGTCACCATTTCGCCCTCATCGACCAGCTCCATCCGTATCGAGAGTACGTAACAGTACGACCTCTGGGCCCACTAGTCCCGGCGCGGCGTGCCGCTTCCGGCGGCTCCAGTTACCAGTTACGGCTGCTTCTAGTTTAGTTTAGATGTACCTTCGGTTTCGGTGTTTCCAGTGCGGGAACATCGTATCGTATGAATCTTACGTAATCACCTGCTGCTATTTATGATAATATTAGTCATGTAACGATACTCCAGGGGCGCGTCATCGGATGCGTGTGTGCGACCTACACCCTGACAGTGAGAATATAAAACATTCCCGGTATTAAACAATATACACATTTCTGAAGGAATTCAGTTAAAGAAAATTAACGGCTGACCGTGTGCATCTTGCTGGATCGCTTTGAAACGTCCGAAAATATTGCGCCAATGGGAAACGAAACGTATTGGCAACTTCCTGCACAAATGATCCATCAATCATTAGCACTGCTTTAGTCTTCTTCAATTTCTCACTGATAGCCCGCAATGAAGTTGACCGGTTGATGAGAAATTTTGTTTTTTGTTTTTTTTTCTAATCGAATTATCTTTCTATCGACCTGCTAGTTATGTGCGAATTGTACACAAAGATTGATTGAGGTTATCAAATTCATTTTCATTGGCGCACTGTTTCCAACGATATCGGTTTGAGTTTGGTTGGACGTTGGTTTAGCATAAGTTCGTATGATCTGCAAATGATGGTTATCATCGAAACGATTGACCGATTTCGGTCTTATCAGTCAGTACAATACTGAGCTGTTTTATGGAACTGTTACTGCGATATTATGACGCATTTCACGATGTTGTTTTGATGGATTCTTGCACAAAAATCATCCCTTGGAGATAGTATCCGACTCGCATGTTGACTGTTTCGTTTAGCGATGTTATAAATCGATTGTAGTACAAGCATTATCGTCAAACTTGCAACAAAAGGATGTTTATCGTGATTTCGGATGCAAATTAGCATATATTTTCGATTGAAGTAATCACTTTGGTATTTGTTCGATGTGAGTGTGGAAGATTATCCGCGTTTCGTGTTGTTGACACTGTCTATCAGAGCTTCAGGGTAAAGTAGGTCCCATCCCAACGGACGAGTGGATCAAACGGTGGCACTATCTCTAGGGCCTCACGTCGAGACGGTATGGAATTGATACGTTTGCATTCAGATCCACCTATGATACCGAGTGTGGAGGTTTGCCGAGATTGAAAGGTGCGAAAAAGCGGAACCATCCATCGGAACCGTCCACGACAACGCGTCCGTGTATTCCAATACCGTGCCGTGCACGCGAAACGTAAATCATCCGGTAACAATGGGAGCCACTTTTCGCGGTCGCGTTTGAAGGTAGCTGTGGGTAGCGCGGGCTATGACGATCGCCACCAGTTCAGTGTCGCTCATCGGGTGGTTAGGGTAGCATCTCCGTTGACGAGTGTTGTGATTGGTGGACTTTTATGCCACACTCTAACGACGTGCTGGAAATGATACACTGTGCACTGCACTGTGGCGTTCCGGAGCAGAATCTGAGCTGAAAGTCAGCGTGATTTAGTTCGTGCTAGAGAGCGGCCGTTAACGGGTGATCATTACTGTACTACGGTGTACTTTTTAATGGATAAGATGAACTACGACAGTGATCAACAGCCACCGCCGGATGGGTCCGCAAGATTGGAGCGTTCGATGCTGAAGCTTGGTCCGTTCGATACACCCCATTCGCCGGGAGGATATGGAGAGTTCGGAAATCAATCGCCCCTCACCCCGGTTACACCGAACACACCGCTGGTGTGCTATCCCATGAAGTGAGTAGTGAGTAGTGAGGCCGTAAAAGAAGTGATAGTGTGTCACGTGATATCAGTTTCTTGAAACATTCATTCGGATGCGGGTCCGGTAGCCATATACACGAATGTTCTAACGCTGAAAGCAAACACGTGCTAACCGAAGCGATCGAATTAGCGACCCCTTAATGGGACCGTGTATGGGACGGCAAGTCCGAAAGAGCATATCGGAACGGTCCATATTTGCACGGTTACTCCACTGCTCAACCGGTGAGGTGATAAGAAATGTGTCAATTTACAGTTTTCTGAAAAGCTTTAACACATGCGGCATTCGATGAGCAGGGTAAACATTGCAGTAGCGGCTGTTGATGGTTGATTAATCGTTTATCGGGTCCCGGGTCTGGGATGACCATCGTCATTGTGGCCGCGCTATCTGCACCGGACCAACCGAGACTGCTGCAAGATAAGACTGCATCATCAAACGGAACACAGGAACGCTCTAATGAGCGTGCCTGATTGTGCGCCAAAAAATGAGCGCTGCCTGGTTGTAATCGAACCTTACGTTACGTCAGGCACACGTTTGTGTCAAGCTATTTCAAGCATCGATTAGCTAGCAATTAGAAGGATTAGCGTGAAATCACAGAATCGATCGCAAGAGCTG
>JXWZ01007364.1:0-18636 GCA_000956215.1 Anopheles farauti No. 4 | reverse complement strand
TTTTTTTTTAAATCAAATGTTGAGTGCGATTTGGTATTCAAAACATTCACTTCCGTAGTGCTGCAAAGGAAATACCTACTTTTAGTACAGATTATGTTTTAACCTGTTGCAGTGTACGTACAAGCGAATTGAATCAAACTCAAACCAAAATCACGAACTCCTCAGGCAAAAGCTAATCTGAATACAGCTCAAGTGAATGTACGAAGCAACTAGTTAGACAATTCATATAATTGTTTCAAGTTATTTGTTTGATCATTTATTTCGTGCATTTTAGTTGTTTTAATTCTAATAAAAAATAAAGTCCCCTCTGTTAAAACGAACTATTGATATCTTAATGTAAAATATCAACAAAATTAGAGACATTGTTTATTTTAATTAGTTATTCATTTTATTTTATTATAACATATTTAGAGCATATTTATTATTATCTATAATACTCGCAAGTTTTTGTTTATGCTTTTTAAAACTACGCGTTTTATCATTCGCATTTATAAGTCAACATGTTCAAAAAATTAAAAACAAAAATAACCAAGTTATAGGTTGCTAGCCCCTGATTTCCAATCCAAAACGTGATGTACGCCGTTCCCAAGTAACAAATTGTATGGGTTTTCAGCATGCGCACCGCGCGCTTCGCACACTGGTCGATAAACTATTATATTTGGCTATAAATATGGCAAGACGTCTCTTTTTATGCATGTTATATTATGATACAACATTATAGAAAATCTAATTTGGTATAATCAAATCAAATAATTATGCATGATTTCTATCAAACAATTACGCATGATTTGCAGCAACATTGATGCCAATGATTTGAATAATATAATTCGCGAGTAAGCATAGTATTTAGCAGCGTCCTTATGCACGTACACCGACAACGTGAAAGATACTGGATGCTAATATGCTGTAGTCTTTGCTGAACTTCATCAACTCTTTAGCAGGAAGCAAACTTGAGTTACAAAGTGTTCGTGGCACTACAAAATAAATAAAACGGGAACGAGAAGCGATGCAGAACTGCTCCATACTTCATCTTTCCATGAAACAGCGTGAAAGGTGTACTGCGCTACAAGGAAGGACAAATCAAAGCGATGACTGTTGCGCCATATTTTCAACTAGCTCATTGATGAATTCTCAAAGACTTTATTCTTTTTGATTTACATGTATAATTTATTTATACCGTTTAGAACTCTTAAAAATTGCTAAAAATGTTTATGTGATGATTTATAATAGCTAAAATCTGATTGTGTTGAAAAATTATACCTTAACATTTCAAACAATTGGAAATAATGTAACTCAAATTAAATCTATATCAGGTTACATGGGAAATTACTTATTTTTTCATTAAAAATAAAGATTCAAATTGCGATATTTTTTTTTTGTTTAATAAAATTACCAAAACTATTGATACATGAGGGTGTTGATTCAATTATCGACTTAGAGGCTAAGTACATTAAGTACACAACTGTTTCTAATAATGAGACTACTAGTTAATTTTTTTTATGTTCTGTGGATCTACTTTGAAATTCGAAATTTGTTAATTTTTCAACTGTCGAACAAAAGGATTAAACCTAAGAATAAATCGTGAATTAAGTGAACACACGTTTTATGTTTTTACGTACATGACCCAGAAAGTACCCATTTCTCCGGATGACATCAGGCCTGCACTTAAAACCGCATATCGCACGATAAATGCTCACTTTGCACGAACAAATACCGTCTCCATATGGCGGCTGTCTTGAAGCGGCCCAGCAACACCACAAGAAAAAAAGGGGCACGAAATAAAGACAGTTATTTACGAATGCACGTTCGTGTGCAAATCAACCTCTTATCCAGGTTCCAGGGCAATGCTATTCGCGTATTTCCAGGTAAGTACCAAGCGAAACACGAGCATGAAGAGCACAACAGCTACAACAAAGCTTTTCATGGCTGAACTTCTGCCCAAGCCACACTCGAAAACGACTCCGCACCACCAATCCGACGCCCATTTCTCTTTCGCTTGTGCTCTCAATCTCTCAGCCACGGTTTCGTGGCAGTACCGTACGTCTTGCGGTCGGGCTGATTATGCCAGAACCGTCTGACCTCCCGTTCTTCGCGGCTCGCACGGGTGGTAAGAACTTTTCCACCCGTGCACGCATGAAACAACACGATCCACCGAACGATTGGCCGCAAAGAATGGCTGCATCATTCCTTCTGCCAACGTTTCTTCATCTTACCGCGAATTCCGTCAAATGCGCTACCACCTTTCCATCCGTCCATCCCCCACCCTAGTAGGCGCTGTAATGTCGAATTAATTCTACCTTGCTGTTAGATCGCGGGCTCTGTGCACACCTGGACCTGGGTGTAAACCACCTCCCGCGGTAGGCCATGGCCATTTGCGGCGGTGAACTACCGACAATCAACGACTGCTCTCGACGCCATTAAAACCCCGTTAGGTGATCCACCCCATAGGAACACATGGCTTCAGGCCCCTTTCCCCTGCCCTGGGCCACGCCATAAGCCGTGGCGTTTTCTTCGGCTTTTCAATTTTAGCTGTCACCATAGGCTGAGAACGACTCAGCTTTGTGGGTCGGGGTTGGTCCCGGGTTATGTTCTATTCTTGCCATTCGCTGTGCTGCGGTGCATTACAACTGCCAGAAACATCGTGAGATTTAAAAGGAACAAGCGAATGGAATGCGATTCAGCGAATGTAAAGAGCAAATGCCGAACGAAGAAGTGGTCCGTTGTTTTTATTTGATATTTTTTTCTCTTGAAATGATCTGATTTGCTTTGGAAAACCATGTCGATCAACAGGATATAAGGTTTGGGTAAGTGGAATATGAAAAGAATAAGGTATGAGAGGTGTTACATTTAGACATTTGCAAAGCGTAATGTAGAATTGTGTTCTCTTTCAAATAATAGTTTGACTGACAAAACAAGTGGAAAAGCGATAAATTCCAAATGTATTTTTTATTAATCCTTTATATTATCTATATAATAGACATTTCTATTACATATTTTTTATCAAATTGTATTGTTACCACTGTTACAATAACTGTGTATAGCTAAATACATCTATACACTAAAACTAAAGTTTAACATAAAATTAGTGAACACTAACGAATTTTTAAATAATATAGACTGATTCGTTGTATTTATTTTACATTTATATTATTATGTACTATTATACGCATTTCTTCATTGAGTGTCGATGTTTATTTATTGAATTTTGTTGCGTATGGGTTGTTTTTAATGTTTCTGTAATAAAGTCGGATTTATTTCTTTAGCATCTGGTTAACAAGAAATGGAAAATATTAAATATGGAAAGGTATTTTTAATGGTATTTGGTATAATGGTCAAATAAATCAACTAAAACAAATTTTCCAAAACATGCACTACTGTCTACTTCTTCTTTTTGATGTGACCGGCATAACTGGTTAGTCACTAGGGGAAATCGGTCCGCATGGGATCGTGGTACCGGTACTGTCGTGTGAAAGACCGTCGTCGCTACCACTACACCACCGAGCCTATATAAAAAATAAAAATATGTTTTTTAATCTGACATTTTTTTCAAGTAGCATGTTGTAGCACCTTACAAAATAACATATGATGCAATAGTTTACACGTAAATGACCATTGAAATTTAGAACAAATTTCGTTTAATTTTTTTTAACACATGTATTACCCAAACCAATTATCCAATTATTTTAATTTTTGAAGGATGCTAATAACAAATCAACATGTAAATTTGGAGAAAAAAATCAGTTTTAAAATAAATTATGGCTTAAAAAATCATGTTTTTTCTTTGTGAAGCTTTCATTTCAGCTTGTTCGTGAAACCATGAATACATATTGCTATAGTATTACTACAGACTAAACATTTGCACATCAACTGAAATAATTGAAGACACCATCAAATCTTGTACCAACACTGTCGCCACTCTAAAAGCCTCCGAAAACCTAATCCACACAAAGAGAGCAATGAACGGGTTGGTGCAATTGTTTTCAGTAACGCTAACGTTAGCCACACACAGAAACACATGCCGCTTGTCGGTGCTTGGATCGCTAGAAAACGAAAGTGAATCGTATTAATCGCGCCTCGGTGCACATGGCTAAACAGGTTCGCCGTTTGCTAACGATTTTCTTTCGGCCTCTCCGATCAATGGTCTACAAACGGCGAGGAAAGGTACAAATATTCGTGTCTCACTTTCCAACAGTTTATTTATTCAATGTACTTATAATCTTTTAGATCATAATATTATGTTCTAATGATATTCCCTATTGCTTTTTAAAAAATTATTGAAAACTGTGACAACATTAGCTTAACATATTCTTAAAGGCTGCTTGAGTATCCAGCATCCTTCCTTCCGAAAGTATCTGTAAAGTTTCTCACCTTTTCGAAGTGTATGTTTGCTTCGAACACGCTCACTCTTTTTCTCTTTCTCTCGTTCTCTCCCACTTGAGGCATTGAATTCTCTTCCATCCGAAGCAGCAAGAGCTGATCCACCAGCGCTAGCAACGCGAGCACAAGAGTTTCAACTGATTCGTCTACGAAAGCGGACGCGTTCGTCGTTTTGCTTGCGCCCGATAGTCTCAAGTCACAGCCGGTTCGATCGAGTGATATTTAAAGCAGGTGTGTTTGTGTGTTGGTTAATTTCAGTCCGCTTGTGAATAGTTGATACTTTGTGCCGTGCACATGCTGTGAAAGCTCGGTTTCTTACGCAGTGCAAGTTTCTTACGCTTCATTTAAATATATAACATTACCTCACAGTTGTTTTCACTGGGTACAAACGGTGGTGAAATCTGGGAGGGATAAGGTAGTGAAGTGAAACGACATGCTTTTCAATATTCAAGACCAGCATGAGTCAACATGCCCGTGTCCGGTGGCGAGCAACGAACGTGTGTAGTGGCCCTGTGCGTGGGTTCGGCGCGAAATACGCTTTTGAGGCGAACGGTGGTGACGTTTTACCATTTTGTCGAGTTCGTCGCCTACTGAACGTGCCAACAAGGAAGGCTAATTATCGGATGCAGTAATCATTTGAATGCCATCTGTTTGCAATGTGAAGCTTATACAGCCGATTACACCTTCTGAAAGTCCTACCAAAGCTACAAAACATATGGAATTCGAATCGAAACAATCTCATTCCCAGCGATATTGAGGACGTTGAAGTCTTTTGTTTTCTCGCGTTATAACCCATCGAAGGAAAAAAGGAAGCGGTCAGAGAGAAAAACGGCATGGAAACTATAATTTACGTAAATTGCAAGAACTTACCCCACATTTCCCGCTACCGCTCCGTCCAACGAAAGGCTCGTAAAATAGCTGCACACAACACAGCATTCTATCGACGCTAGGTCAATCGTGATCGGAAAACGAAAGCATAAACGCCCCATACCGGAGCACGAAAATAGGTCGCTATCCAAGGTTTGCCGTATGCTGGAACACCTCGAACACATGGGGAGCGGGATTGTAAATCGTACGGCCACAGAACCCACCGCCAGACGCTTGCCTGCTACGTTGATAACACACGTGCAGCCGAAGCGCGGCACGGTACGCTGACGCGGAAACCGGTTTGCTCAACTTCATCTGCAGCCAGCAAGCACTCCGGGAGCCTTTTTCGGCTTCGGCCTTCTTTTGATAGTTTCGACAGTGTTTTGTTTCTTTATGTGAATGAGCCTCGACGCCGTCATAAAAAAGAGAGTCTGCATGAGAAACAAACAATTATACTCCATTCAGCTTGGGACATTTTACGATCGATCAAGGATTTAGCCGAAAAGTTGAACCGGAAGTGGTCTGGAGGAATCAAACTGATGCTTCAAAAGCAACACTAACATTGCTTTGAAAATTTTCTAAATAAATAACTCAACAAGAGTTATTGGAAATTTATTAATAATTTCCTTTTGTTGCATAGTTGCTTAAAATATTGTATTGTTTCATTTCCTTCAGCACGTACGCTGAATTCCCGTTGAAGCATTGGTTGGAACGTACAACTTGCGTGATGAATGGCGGCAAACATCCCTACTCTTCCTCGGCAACGTCATGCACTTATCTCATGTCTTCTCAAAAACAGAAACTCATACGTCGACTTTCACTCATTGCGTCAGCAGTCGGAATGACCGTTCCAGCAGCCGACTGCTGTCTACGTGTTATGATCGCTCGATGGATGATGGATAACGTATGCGCAACACTATCCACCTTTTCATCCATTGGCAAATGAAAAGAGAAAACTATCGGTGGTGCCGAAAAAAAAATAACAAACTGCATCGAAACACCGACACAGCATAATTGGCCGCAAGTGGCAAGAAAACTGCTCACAAAACGGTTCGGCATTGGACTAAATGTTGCGCAAATCGAAAGCTTACCACAAACCATCCTTGAACAGCGACACTATGAGTTCAGATGGTATGGAAATGTGTGTGAGCTTCGTTACACGTGGGTGAGAAAGCAAAAATAAAAACAAACGCTGCTCGTCTGGGCAAGGAAACTTTCGATCTAGCACTGTGCCTTAGCCTTGAACGGACCGCTGAGCTCATCCGCATAAACGATACAAGGATGTAATAAAGTACGGTTTCCGCCACCTTTCATCGCCTCCCAACGTTGGCACTAATTAGCGATGAATTCATTTTCAAATGGTCGTCCATCCGTGACAGCGCAACATATCGCTCGGTGTGGTCGCAACGATTGGTTCTAATGACGAGTGCATGTCTGTTTCGGCTGTGGGAAAGCAGGGAAAAACTAGTACCGCTCATGCGCGATCGGAAAAGACCTCCCAGTATGGCGTCGTTAATGATCTCATTGAGGCGGTGAGCACTTTAAAAGGGTGCCAGGTAGTCCGGGTGGCAGCAAATCGATTAAATAATTCAATTACCGGCCATCTTTTGCACGATCGGGCACGGGTGGTTTGTCTTGGATCTTTGGACATGTCTGTGAAGGTGCTCGTTTTCTTTCCCGGTTTTTTTTTTTGCTTCGTTCCAACATCCACCTTTAATCGAAAAGCACAAACACTCTGAAAGTGGCTCAATTCCGGCTGGAACGTTTCCATTACCGGTTGGCGCTGGCCTTAATATTCACTGTAATGTGCCAACCGTGTTCAAACGGGTCCGGTTTTCGATTCGGTCGGTGCGACGCCACGAAATGTCAACTCATCTTTTGTGGTTGAACAGCTAGTAGAGCAAAACCTTCATTTGGGCAGACCAATGGAGCACGGGTATTACATTTTTGCGTTTTATTTCACTGCAAACCGGTAAGAAAGGCTTTTGCGTGGTCTGCGGATCGAGTCGCCGTTTTGCTCGATTTGCGTAGAGCTGATCTTCACCCATCGAAAAACACACACAGACACATACGCAAATACAATGCCATGGGTCCATTTATGGTGTGATGGACAGTCTACCTACCGTTCGGAACGCGTTTTGAACCGGATTTTTTATTTTTAATCCCACCTTTCGTGAGCGCAGTGAAGGCTGTCAACCTCACGATGGTGTTGGATGAGGGAACTGGCAGAAAGCTTTATTTGTAGCCGTTTTACTGCCGAAATGCCTAGGAGTCTTGTTCAATAAGACATTGGTGAGTCTTAAAGTGTTTCCTTCTTAGAGTTATGGGAAGAATAAATGCACGAATGTTCGTTGTTCTTATTTGTGATAAGTAGGAGAAGGGAAACATTTTTCTTAGAAGTTTAAGGGAAACATTTTCAAGATTGTAATCATCACACCATCAACTCGAACAGTTCCACTAATATTGCACTAACGGTTGTCATTTCTGTAGCGAGAAAAGTGTGATGATAGTAATTACCTCTGTAGAGATGATCTCGCTCGATCTCACACAGCCTACTTGAGACTATAATCGCTTCAGCGGTGTTGTGAGCCATACATTGTTCTACATTAGCTTTAAAGCAAACTCTTCTCCCTTATAAATGAGTGAGAAACTTATCATTTCATTTTGTTTCTCAACTTAAAAAAAATTTCAGTTATATTTGATAAAAATTATTTTTAATTAAAGAATATTTCACTGAGAACTTCCTAGTTGACCGCTGCACTACCCGCAGTAGTTACTCGCGATGTTGATTCTTTCCTGGGCGTCCTACTTTTTTTTATTCCACCTCGACCATAAATCCAACCCCTACGGCTTTTCGTCCCATTCCAAATCGGAACCTCATCACCATAAGACGGAAGAAGCCCTGTGGGATGGAGCGAAAAAAAAACTTTAATATAATAATAACAAAAAATGCTTCTGGGGCTGCTCACGATCCCGTTACATTCATCCGCCAGCCTTTCCCCAATCAAGGCCTTCTCCCACCGATGAGAGCGATGGCGTTGCTGTTGGCGGCCACGGAATGTTCTTCTTGTTCCCGATCGCTGTAGCCAAGTCTGTCCGTTCACACCGAGGCATGACTGGTCAACTTTTTTTTTGTGTGCCGCTTCTTCGACGGCCTTCTTCGAGGCCGGAAAGATGAGCATTACATTAGCGAACGGGAAGCAGCCTCGAGAGCGCTCGGCGAGACGGGGCGTGAACTGTGAAATGGCCCATACTTTGCACATCCATTTCAAATCGGGAGGGTGACAGGAATATGGTAATATCCAATGCGAAACAGTTTCGGTCCGAGTTTCGACGTGGTTAGCAAAAATGTTACACGCCTTAATTGGGATGGGCGGGAGAGGGATGTTTCCGGGTTGACGAAAACGTGTCCGAAATTGGTATATAATTTAATCGAAAGAAAGCTCAAACGATTATGTACGTGGTGTTTATCAAATTGCTTTCCAAATGATAGTTTTAATCTTCAACAAATTCTTGCTATCGAGATAAATACAGTATTTGAGGAAATCGGAGAAGAAATTACATTCACGCTAACTTTGAAATATTGTATTTATGTGGTAGAGCACGGTAGAGCGTTGCTTCTATTTGACTAATTCTCTTACAGATTTTATGTGCTTGATCAACTCTATTACGACGTGATGAATACTTATTATGAAGAATTTTCCACAATAATGGCAACCAAAACTCATACTAAAACACTGTCTTTTCATTTCATTAATTAAAAAAAAACATCACAAAAACAAAAGTTGCATACATATACCAAAAACAACAATTCAAAACGTTTTTAATTATGAACTGGTTTTAGTTTTTATTTTGAAATAATTTGAAGGAACTATCGAATTTTTTTGTTGTTGTTTATTGCACACTCCTCCGGTTATTTATAAACTAGTTTGTAATCTTTGTACATTACAAGTTATAGTTCTTGTGCGGGTGAGCGATGCATTCTTTGGTGATTTATCTCCCACTTCCTTTTGCATGTGTGCACTCGTCGCGCACCATCATTATCATCCAGGTGTCGTGAGTAATGTCGGACAACCTCCAATAAAATTGTTCAACATATTGAGTCATTTGAACATTTGTCCACACATATAGTGCGCACACACATAGAAAAGAACCTTTACTAGTTCGTTTCTATGTGTGTGCGCACTATATGTGTGGACAAATGTTTTAATGGTTTTGTTGTTATTCAATGCATCAAGGAAACTATTTTTTCTATCTTTAGAACTTTTGTACATTCGGTGATGACTAACGATAATATAAGAATCGACAAATACCTAAGACAACTTCTGTGCACTACACCGATGCGCTTCTTCTTCGGTAGAAAATTTCACAATGCACTTTCACTAAAGAGTGCATAGTATCACACGCTCCACTTGAGGGAATCGCTAGACACACATGCTAACATTTCCCTTTTATTTTCCTTATTCAACGTTGCAGCTTTCCTCGACACGTACACTGCATAAACATGGGCAAGGTCGTGGTGCTAATTCTCAGCGTCGTTATCTGTCTCGTCGCCCAGCAGGCGCTGGCGAAGGAGAAACACATCAAATATACCGAGAAAGATTTGATGCGAAAGTCGATTGTATATGATAAAAACACACCGGATGTGTTTTACTGTCCAGTCAATAAACCCACTGGCATGGATAAGATGATCGTGAGGTGAGTAGGTAAAGATGAGAGTGTTTGATGATCTTTAATTGAACCATGTTTTTTCCTCCCAACCACTACAGGTCGCGTCCACTGCACAAATTATGCGAACACGAAGGCAAACCGCTGCCAGCGCATTACAAATCCGACTGCTACAATGATGTCGATGAGTCGAACTACGCGTGCAAGGAGAAGTACCGAATAATGGTAAAGTATTTCGAAACGCTTGGTGCGAAATTTGAAGTACCCTGCACAACCGCATATTAAGTTGACGCTATGCGATACTGAATACTAACAATCAATGGCCTCTTCTTGGTCTGGAGCTCACGGCTTCGCACACACGGACACGGGGTTGCGTCAATACACAACACTAATCCTCGCAAAAAAAAAGAACCAACCGCTGAAGAATTAAATTAAATATTCTTTCCAATTCGTTTCTTCCCATTTCATCGTATTTCGACACGTTCATCGTGCTACAGAAACGTTTCGCCAAAGATAACGTCGAGATCTAAGGTTTTGGCGATCTTTGCAACGAATTTCTCGTGCTAGCGATAATAACGACTTCGGACATTACTTAAGCTGAAACTATACCAACTTCTTCGACTCGCCAGAACAAACCGAAAATCATTCTGTAGAGCTTTTCTCTCCTTTGAAGTTTTTCCTTTTCTGACCCAATTTAATCCTTTTTTCCTATTCTTTTTTAAATATTTTTACTTGCTTTTTACTATCTTTTGTAAAATCGTCATTCGCTATTTTACTATCTAACTAATGTTATTGAAAGGCGTTGATGTGTGTTTTGAATGATTTTCTTCCCCCCTTTAATTCGCTTAATTCAAGCTTTGTTTTAACCAATGTTTTAACCAATAATGAATAATACCAAATCATAACATAAGACATCTCAGCCACATGCTAAATAACACATTTATTTATACGAACGGTTACCAAACGATTATAAAAACAGGAGTAACTGTGTACAATGCTTATGCTGCCAATTATCACATCCATAGGTTTTATTTCATGCATTTTGTTCACTAAGCTCCTGGTAGCAGTACAATAGTCACGGCACTGGGAAAGGTATTTAACAAGAAATAGTCTGTTTTTTTTTCTAACCAACTAACACAGCCTGCCAATCGCTTCTATCTACTTGAGGAAATGTTCCCTAGGTGTCCTACAGTAATCCCAGTTAGTATTTGTTACTATTATCTTTTTTGTTTGTTAAATTCTAACCCGCAAACATGAGACGTGGACATAGAAAAGCAAGATTTTTTTTCGACACATCTCTGATATTCTTACCACAAATAAGACACCAAGCATGTACGAGAAACGAAAACGGCTCACTGCACACCATACAGACACAGGTTGAATGACAAATTGAAATGCAACATATCGCTTTGCACAAGAAACTTACACACATTCGAGGGATTAAACAAAAACCACACACCACGCTGCTTAAGCGCCAGCTAAAAGAATTATATGGGAGCAAAATGGATGCCTACACATGAAAGGTGCGTATAAGAATATTGGTGCTAGAGATACATCCAAAGTATGGAATTTGCAGCCAAGTGTAGCTGAATGGTTCCTTAATATCATATGAGATTATACACCCATGATTTGTTCACGTTTTCAAGCTGATGTATCTCTTTCTCCCTTCTCAGATGCGACTAAATCCTCCCGGCAGTGATGTCCCGTTCAACGGACAGCGGTTGAGCCGATTCATGGACATGGACGACGATATGAAGCGGATCAAAACGAAGAAACATTGAATTCAGATTTACCGACCCGGATGAACCGGTTCCGCCGTCTGCTTGCTATGCCATATTAACGAATCGCTGCACGAATAACACCTTCATCTAGGAGTTGTTGAACGGTCAAAACTTATACATCCTCGCACCCCACGGGAACGCTGTATGAGAAGGGAAACTCGTTCGATTAGCGCGTTTGCTTCGTTCAGTGATATTAGTCCGTACGTTTACCCAATACATTGGGAGCTATGTTTGGTTCCGGTAAATCATGTTTATTTTTGGTTGTTAAAAAGTGTTGTTTGTTAATGTAGATTGTTGAAGAAGGTTTTGCGGAACATTTCTGGGAGGATTGAGTACATAGAAGCGATCTACAATGTTTGCACACTAATACGTATCTAAACCGTGATTGATTTCAGAATGTACTTCACACTACCGTAAAATAATTTTGGTACAAGCGATGTTACAAAATAAAATATATCTTACTACTATGTTTTGAGAGGGACGTGCTATTTAAAAAGCTAGATGCTCCGAAAAATTAACTCTTTAATATGAACGAAAGAAGTATGTATAGAAAATAAAGATTAACATGATCTTAATTTTACCCTTTTTTTTACATTTCATGACTTCATGTAAAAAAATATTGTGGCAAAGTAACACAAAAAATCATTATCTGAGCTTTTTTACATTTTTTATATTTGCTTTTCAAACGCTTGTTATTAAAGTTATATCCTTTTTGCTGAAAGTATAAACAGCTCTTTTGTTTTCGGCTAACCATACACCAACTGTTGTGCTATTTTTAAGCTCTGCAAAATATATATGTATTATAAATGTTTTATAAGAAATTAAGTAGTTTTGGTATATGTTAATCGTGTCATTTCATTTTGCAGCGAGGGTGAACCTTGTTGTTGTAATATTTGATATTTCAACCCTAAACGTTATTTTAGAATAATTATTTTAGACTGAAAACCCTTATATTTTTTTACCCTTTTTTTTCATAATTTTCATTTTCCCAATGATAGTACAACAATTGGTGCTAGTGTAACAATTTAATCACTTACCCTTGTTTTTCATTGCTAAACAATTTTTAGTTTATTTATTTGCGAGTGCTTGACCTAATGACAATATTCGTTCAGGTAATGTCGCTTTCAAAACAATTGTTTTGAAAATAAATTTTTTATTCATTAAACCATTACTGGTATCTACATTTTTCATATACTTTCTACTCCTCAAACGATTCAAATAAATAATAAACACAAATAATCAAAATATTTGTATTTTAATTATAATTAATTTTCTACCATCCATCAAACAAATGACCATTGCAAAGCACTGTGTATCACAATCTTCTGTCATTAGCATAGCGCTGTAAACGTAAACAAGTCGCGTCGGGAAACAATTTTATCAAACATGTTTTTATTTCCTGCATTAAAACATAAAGTATAAAAGGACATTGCATCAAGTATAAAAAAACAGTGAACAATATAGCGTATTGGTTCACGCTCCCATCACACCGCAATTGTGTTCTGAAGCAAGTGACTAAAGTTGCGTCTTCGAGACTTCGACCATGACTACCGCTGTAATGATGGATTACGACTTCAAGATGAAAACCCAGCAGGAGCGGGCAAAGGTAGAAGATTTGTTCGAGTACGAAGGTTGTAAAGTAGGCCGAGGAACGTACGGCCATGTGTACAAAGCTCGTCGCAAAGAGGGCAACGATGCGAAGGATTATGCACTTAAACAAATCGAAGGGACCGGCCTGTCAATGTCCGCGTGCCGCGAGATTGCGGTGAGATATCGCCAAACGCACAAACTGGAACTACAGATAAACAGTTAACATCATGGTTTCCTATTTCAGTTGCTTCGCGAGTTAAAACATCCGAATGTGATAAACCTTATCCGAGTTTTTCTATCACACACGGATCGCAAAGTGTGGCTGCTGTTCGATTACGCTGAGCACGATTTATGGCACATTATTAAATTCCATCGGGCGGCAAAGGCAACGAAGAAGCCGGTCATGGTTCCTAAGGGAATGGTTAAAAGTTTACTCTATCAAATACTGGACGGAATCCATTATTTACACAGTAACTGGGTTTTGCACCGAGATTTGGTTAGTAAGATTAGCCTGTTTTGATTAAAGTTTATGCCAACGACGATGTTTTTTCATTCTAGAAACCAGCCAACATTTTAGTAATGGGAGAAGGAAACGAGCGTGGTCGTGTTAAAATCGCAGATATGGGTTTTGCGCGACTTTTTAACGCACCTCTTAAACCGCTAGCCGATCTCGATCCCGTGGTAGTCACGTTTTGGTATCGAGCGCCGGAGCTGTTGCTTGGAGCTCGACATTACACGAAAGCCATTGACATATGGGCTATTGGATGTATCTTCGCGGAGCTGCTAACATCGGAACCTATTTTCCACTGCAGACAAGAGGACATCAAAACTAGCAATCCTTACCATCACGACCAGCTGGACCGCATTTTTAACGTGATGGGTTTCCCGCAAGATAAAGACTGGGAAGACATTCGAAAAATGCCCGAACATCACACACTCACGAAAGATTTTAAACGATCGAAGTAACATTCAAAACCCGGTATTCAAATGGATATGTTGTTTGCTCACGCTTATGTTCATTTTCAGCTACGCAAGCTGCTCGTTAGTCAAGTATATGGAAAGACACAAAATCAAACCGGACAGCAAAGCGTTCCATCTCCTTCAAAAGCTGTTACTAATGGATCCAAACAAGCGTATCACCTCGGAGCAGGCAATGCAAGATCCGTACTTTTCAGAAGACCCAATGCCAACAGCTGATGTATTTGCCGGATGTCCTATTCCTTACCCAAAACGAGAGTTTCTTACTGACGAGGATCAAGATGACAAGGGAGAGAAACGCCAGCAGCAACAACAACAACAGCAACAACAACAGCAGCAGCAGCAACAACAACAACAGCAACAACAGCAGCAACAGCAACAAAATAATCAACAACAGGCCAACCAACAACAAAATCAACAAGGAAATGTAAGATTGTATATCCAGTGACATTCATTTCGTTCGAAATTGTTTTAAATGTTTATTTTTCTTGTCAGCAACAACAGCAGCAAAACCAACAGCAACAGCAGCAACAACAGCCTGGAAATGTAACCATTTCGAGTGAATAGTATACGTTAAATGAAAAATTAATGTTCTATCTGTTTTCAGCAAATGCAACAGGGAGGTGGAGGCGGTGGTGGTCAAGGTGGAGGAGGTATGGATCACAATAACGCCAAGCGTGTACGTATGGCGGGTCCCAATGGACACCCGAACAATCCTCAAGGCGGTATGACACAGCAGGAGTACCACCAACAGCAGCAACAACAGCAACAAAATCAGCAACAGCAGCAACAACAACAGCAACAGCAAAATCAGATGATGTTTAACAACCCACAGCAGGGAGGATTCCAGCAACGGTATTAAGAGATAACAATGTCGAACATCTTTCGATGTTTCTTGGATCTTAGACAAACGAATCTTCTGAGAATTAAAGTTTATAAATCTATCACACGTACGTGTTGGTATTAACTGTGAACTGCCGTGTTTATTATATCAAAGAAACGTTATGAAAAAATAATGTACTAAACAATAGTGCATACAGTTTTTTTTAACGATAAATCGTAAGCTATATTGAGAAATCATACGTTAATATAAATTATGTTCAGTGTTAATTATACCAAATCAACTGACCCAAAATTCAATAACTAAGATGTTAATGATAGTCACAAGTTTTATTTACATTTTCATTGTTCAATTTTGTAGATTGAGCTCGTAAATCAAAAGTTATAGCGTTTTTCCTAACCCGCTAAAAAGCACCAATTGTTGTGCTATGAACACCAATTATGGTGCTATTTTTGCACCAATTGTTGTGGTATTTTTCAACTCGATAAAATAATTATTCATTGTCATTAAGTTAGCAAACTGTGTGTTTTTAGTTTAAGTGTGTCAAAAACGATTTTTTAATACCGATTGTACTCGTTTCCGTGCTCTAGTTTTTTATAAAAACTAAAATAAAAAAATAGGTGTTTCCTAGCAAATCGATAAGAAATTATCAATTTTTGGACAGCAAAGATTAAAATAATGATTTTTGGAAAAAAGGCTTAAAACGCTTGTAAAATTTTTGCAAAATATGTTAATAAAATAAACTATATAACGAAACGGATTTTAGAATTGACTTCCATTCGGACCCGAATTACTCGCAATAATTCCTTATTCCGGGGTAACTCGGCTCATTTTCACCCGGATGACTTCGGCTTTGCTCGCTGGGGGTATTTCCGAATAAGATCGGCAATCTTCGTACCACTACGGGCGATGTGAATGTCGTATAGTCCAAAATTTTATCGTCTACTATTTTGCAAATTTTGTGCGAATGAGAATATAAAGCATATTTCACGATCGGAAACATTTATAAAACAAACATTACATAACCATCTTTGGAAATATAACGTAGAACGTTGAACCATGTATGTAACATGAGCTTGAACAGAGGAATTCTATTTAATGTTATTTCTTCTTTCAACTATTCAAAAATAAGCTGAATTATGTCTTGATTAATTGTACTAATTGGAATTCTATGCATTCCTGATGAGTGCAGTTATTTTTCCTTTATGTGTCCTATTTAACCAACTAGCCCATTGTGCGTGTGTGCAAATGTCTCTCTCGCCGCGTCGAAATCTCTCTTTTTGCATCTCTTTCCCACAATATGCTGACCAGCAATTCCTGTGCACGTTTGGTCGAAATTCTCATTTCTTGCATCTCACTTCTTCGCTACATCTCGCTCAAAACGGTATCGTGGTTACCCATCCGGTAGCCTAAACGCGATTCGATCGAAAAAGTCAATTCAAATTGTTAAAAATTTCGAGACGCGTATAGTGTGTTCGGGAGCACCACGTTTGGATATTTTGTAAAGTGAGGATAACTCGTGTCGTGAAAAATACGCAAATTGTACGAGATTAGTGTTTATTAAAAGTAATGAAATCAAATCACACAAAAAAACAAATTGTACAGAGGAGAAAATTTTATTATTTAACCTAAACACTCCGCCGCTTGGAGCATAAATAGCATAGCGTAGCATAAAAGTGTTCAGAACGCGTTTTCATAGGAGAGCGTGTGAGTGAATTTGTGCTTACGTGCGAATGGGTGTGCGTGTGGCAGTGTAGCATAGAAAAAAGGGGCGTCTGGGATCTTTATGTTGCGTTTTTTCATGTTTGTTGTGCATCGGATGGAACACAGTTGGAAGAAGCTTTGCCGGGCGTTTTTCACGCTTCAGAACGTCAGCGACGGCTAGCGGAAAAGACCGTTCTCATTCAGTGACCTCAAGCGCGAGTGAGAAGTGAGAAATTTACCCCGGTGTTAGATTAGTGCGTCTGTGTGAGGAAAATAGCAGCTTTGTTTGGTTTATGCGCTTAACGAAGTTGCTAGAATTGAATTTTCACGACTAGCAATTCACTGAGGAAAGCGAGAAAATTATGGATTTTTGTCAAATTTATTGGTAAAATTTAACTTATGATTATATGGTGGAAAGTACCTAAATTTATGTAAAGTAATTAAAGGATAATTTAAAAACAAAAATATTGTTTGCATGTCTGTCTGGGTGTTTATCAAAAGCGTCGATTTTTTCATCAAAAACGATCTGCGTAAGACTTCGAAAGAGAAAATTCCACTTCTGACCATCGCGGTAGGCCATGAAGCGTAGCGATGAGGTCATTTCTCGATGCAGAGAACCACACCGCATCAATCCCGTTTCAACTCCGCAGCTAGTGACTCCGCTTTCCGCTCGTGCAAACTACAGTAAATCCTCTTCTCGTCAAGAGGGGTGACGAAAAATCGAATCGAAGAGAAAATGAAGTGACAGCTCACGCACGGCGGAAATTGTTCGTTAGCTGAAATTCGATTTCCTCCCTGTCGTACGTCGGTTTTCGCCCGGATGATGATTATCCAGTGATAGTTTTCACCGTTTGGATTGTGCGTGTGTTTAAGTGAGTCTATGGTGTGTATGTGTTTGTCTGTATGTAACGCTCTGTAGTGAGAGAAAGAGCCTTTTTCCCTACTGTACGGGTCGGAAAAATCGATACGGTCGCTGACTGCTTTGTTGTTTTTGTTTTCGTTGCTCGATTTGATGGTAGGTGTACTTTAGCGCGTGAATGTGTCGCCAGTGTGGCTCGTTCGCGTTTCAGGAAAAATCAAACACACCTTTAGAGTGAGCACGCTGTCGTAAAAGCGGAAGTGG
The DNA here is from genome assembly GCA_000956215.1 of Anopheles farauti No. 4. Taxonomy (NCBI): domain Eukaryota; kingdom Metazoa; phylum Arthropoda; class Insecta; order Diptera; family Culicidae; genus Anopheles; species Anopheles farauti No. 4. The sequence goes on along the minus strand of JXWZ01007364.1, from coordinate 707 downwards.
TATGGATTGTGAAGGATTCTTTTGTCGTCGTTCGGAAAGGAATCTTTCACCTGAGTGTGACCTGTGTGCCCAACCTTTTTATGCTAATCGCATCGTTTTATGCTTCCGCAACTACGTGCAGGTTACACACCTTCATCGTTCACATCCCCGTTTAAGTAAGTGAGAGTGAGTGCAATTGCAGTGCGTTTTCCCGGAATCGTTTCGCCAAACTAATAGCAAAGCCGGAAAAATCAAACAGAAATACATCGCTGGTTTCGATAAAAAAAAACACCGTCACACAGTGAGCGGAAATCAAAGCATGGCCCTGGAGGAGACCCAAAACAATGGGTCCGCCGTGGCGGTGGCCCCGAAGGAGAACGCTCCGCCTCCGCTCAAACAACAGCCGCAAGGTCAAGCGCAGATCCAACCGTCGACATCGAACGAAAAGCTGAACAACATCGTCAACGGTGGCGGTGGCGCCACGATGGAAAAATCACGATCCAACAACAAACAGGTAGGTGCCCGGGAGAAGAAGGGGAGTGTGTTATGTTTTTCCTCTTTTGGGGTCGGAGTTTTAAGAAATGTTTTCAATTTTCCTGCCCATTTCGCATTGTGCAAACGGGCTATTGTTGGTCGATGGTCCTTTATTATGGCTCTCCATCATATGCCTTTCTCGTCGCTAAAACTCTCTCCTGGATTTCACGTACCATACTCCAAATGTGTCTGAC
>JXWZ01007363.1:0-32268 GCA_000956215.1 Anopheles farauti No. 4 | reverse complement strand
AATATGAATAACAATTTAAGGGTTGGGAAAAGCATACGTCTTGCAGATTTACTCGTTGAACTGATTTTTTGTTTCGTTTTTAAACTTTTTTTTTCACTTAAACCTCCTGATTTCATTCGGCCATTTTCATTTTATTTTTTTTAAATTCAATTCGTTTGCAGGAATTGCATGATCCACTCGTACTCGTGCGCCAAAAAAAGGCTCGAGAGCACACCGCAATCGTGTACGGGAAAGACGCAGGCATTAAGAAACGGCGAAGGTTTTCGGGACGAAATATTTGCATTCCGCACATTCCGCGCACATGTTTTCTCGTCGTGCACAACCCTTCACGACGGCACGACGGTTGGCACACACGGCCCGGTCACGAAAAGGTTGAGTAAAACAATCCATTTTTCGGAACGGGGGTGTGTGGAAAATATGCGCCAGCATTTACTACGGAAATGCCGGGAGCAAACTGCGTTTGATCTCGTGAGGGAAGGTTGGGGGTTTGGCCGCTGTGGCTTTGATTGGTTGTCTAGGATACATTCTTCAGTGATACCTGGTTTCCAGCGTTTGTGAAGCTTACCCAAATACACATGTGCAAGATTCTCTGTTTTATTTACACAATTCTGCATCTCGTAAATATAAATCAGGTTGCTTTTTTATTTAAAATAATTTATTAAACTATTAAAATTTACCAGCGTATCATTTTAATAATAATTAAATAACAATAATAATAATTTAATTGTAATTTAAAATAAACACTCGACTGCCACATTTACGCTAGAAGAGCTTGTCTCATATGCAAAAGTTTGGGAATCCGATCCGTATTGAAGCTTAATATTTTTGGAAAATATTTATTTAGCTATAAAGTTATGACGCCAAAATTGTTTTCGCTTTGAGAAAGAGAAAGTAAAAAAATAATAACTTTAAGCGCAATGTGTTTTTTAAAACATACATTAATTTTCGTGTTTTAAATTATGTTTCTTAAGTATAAAACATCGCGTAAAACAAAATGTATCTTTAATTGAATCTCTTTCTACTGCTGCCTACATTTAGGCGCCCAAGAAACAGGCCAATAATGCTTGAGAATGGTCCGAATAATCGCTCCCAATAAACGAACCATGCTAGACGCGCAACTAGGAACACAAAAATCATCAAGGAATGGACATCACTTCCCACACCCCACCGACCCCGGAGTACATCGAGCTTCAAAATGAAAAATGTGCTCTTTGTTTCATTGAATTCGCGTCTGCGTTTGTCTGCGGGCCAACCGTGTGTGTGTGTGTGTGTGTTTTTTTTTTTTTCATCGAGTTTTCTTTCCCGTAGCTCTCTTGCTGCACACGATCACCGGCGAACAAATGTTTCTTTTTCGTCAGTCGTTTTTTTCTCGGTTTTTCTTGCTGCTATTTTGCGACTTTTTGCGCCCTGACCGACCGGCAGCGCCAAGGGTAACCGGGTGTACACCTTCATTTCGCGTGATTAATGGCTAACATTCATATTCCCTGCTCCTCGTTCTCTTCCCAGCGCCCGGAAAAAAAAGGTGTGACGCCGGTGACGCAGGTGACGGAACAAAGAAACTAACCAAAAAAGGAAGAGAAGCTGTACACCTAGAATGGCCGGCATTGCGGCGCTCGATCGTAGTGCAAATCCATATCCATATCGAAGCGGAAGTGGACGCATCGACGAGCAGCAGCCACCGCAACCGCAAGAAGCATAAAATACACATCGAGAAGATGAAATTTATTCGATAGATCTTCCCTTCCACGCACACACCGCCACACCCACCGACACAATGCGATGCGGCTAAAAATAGCCGACGATGGGGGAACAGGCCCGAATCCCAAATCTCCATCCCAACAAGGCGCAAAGGAAACAATGAGAAAAAAAAGCGTACCTTCCTTTCGTTCGAACGCACACGCGCCGCAAACGAAAATTAGAGCGCCCAATGATAGAAGCGACCAAAACCGGGGGGAGGGAAAAAATGAAAAACAAGTCCTTTGCAGCGGGACGATTCCAGCAGCCTGGACCGAACGACTGTCATCTACCCAATTTGCATGTGTTAGATACATTGCGCCGCTAAAACCGGAACCACCGCCGAGGCCCGGGCCCCGGGAATTCATGAATACGGAATGCTTCCCGTGCGAAAAATCAGAAGGAAAAACTGGCTGCGGAAATGTGTTGAAGTACGAATTGTACCAGTGGGGCGCTCGTGTGTCTGGGGCCCGTGGTTTCGGACCCTTTGCTTATCGTTGCTGCCAAAAAAAAGGGGGGAAAAACGTCCCGGGCAGGTTTTTGCGTTTCTCCGATGCGTGCCCGAAACATTTCCACCTCGGCTGGGAAAACCGGGTGAGACAGCGCCGGTGATGTTTGTCTTCCCGTTTCCGTTCCGATGTTCGAACGAGCCGAAGGAATTTGGGGGGCGTTTTTTTTTTTTTTTCACGGTGCTATTCGAACCTGAACACACGCAAAGCCCGGCTGCGGCGGTGCAAATGCAAATTCACCATTTCGCGCACACAGGGCCACATTTGTCACATTTGTCGGTGCATTTGCAAACATGCAAGAAGCGAACGAGAGCGAGAGAGAGAGAGTAAAAAAAAACTTCCCCATCCGAAAAACTCGCACAATAGCGACAGGCGTGATAGTTGGGGCCTGAATCCGGAACGCCGCTGTCTGCTCCGGCCAGCTCTCCCAATCGCACGAAAACCGAAAAACGGAAATCGATCACATCAAAGCGTTCGATCGGAATAGGGATTTGAGTCAGCTCGCCGGTGGAATTATTTCTCTTTTTTACTGGTTTTCAACAAATCGTTTTCTATTTGCTTGTACTTTTTTACCACTAATAATGTGGGTGAAGAAACCACTAACACCGTCGATTTGGTCGCAGGCACCCAACGACGATGCTTTAAGCAAGAGAAATAAAGCACTACTGCTGTGCTAATAACATATAAGACAAAAAATGGTATACGTTTAGGCGCAAAAGCATTTACAACATTTTTCGTGTTGGCCATAAATTTATTCGTTCATTTTAACTTAAATTCTATTTCATGCTTTTTTATTTTTTTAAGGTGCTACAATGCTCCACCTCGTCCTAATTGGGAAAAAAATGTTTCATAAGTCAGCATTTTATTAGTAAAATAAAATTTATGTGTAGTTGAGAACTTCCTAGCATAAAACGAAAAAAGTGTTGCCTCGAATATTTTATCATCGTATGCTAAATAAATACTTTACTTTTATTAAAATACAGTTTGAAAAATCTTTCAAAATAATTGCTATTACTATTCTTTGGAAGTGATAAAATTAAAAAAATACCCAAAAACAATTTGCCCTAAATATTGCCAACCCGATGGCAGGAAGCGGTCGAAAGCGTACTAATTTATCAGCGCAGTTCCAGCTCGGTAAGTAATCTTGTGCCAAGTGCCCGCACCGAAGCTTGTCGTGATGTCATTCCTGATCGAGGGTCAACAGACACCGCTCACGCCCGTCGGTTTCCGGTGCGGGGGTGTGGGTCTTTGGGGCGAAAGTTTCCTGCCGCCGTCGGGACGGAAAAGCGCACCGGCACACGCAACTTTCTTTCCGAGCCCCCGCGCGCGTCACGGCGAATGGGTTTGATTGCAATTTGTGTCCTGTTATGGGGGAGTGGCCGAGACGGGGAGAAGGGTTCGCCCGTCACGTAGCGAGTGTTTTGGAAGGAACGGCCACGGGTGTTGTAAAATCATTCAAGTTTGCTTTATGAGCGTTGCGTCTAAAATATTCAAATCATTTCGCCGAAATTATACATCAGCACTCATCGCAAAACCCGCCCCGGTCCCGGGCAGGGCGAAAAACTTTTACCCCACCGCACGGCCGGTCCGGGTTTCGGGAAAAACTTTGCCTTTCGCCGAAAGTGTCAACACGCACGGCGACGGTGACGGTGGCAATCCGGAACGGGTGTAACACATTTTGCGAACCCCTCCACTGCTCCAGCGTCTGGAGCGGCTGGGCCGGCGACGAAAGGAAACGGGTATAATTGCATCGGGCTGTTCTCGGCACCCAGGGCCCAAGATAACTACAGTTGAAATATTTGATGTGGAAAGTTTGACGTGCCCGGTCACGCCGAAGGCAGCGGCACTGGTCCTGGGGCGTACGCTCAATTAGCTTAGGTTAGCTCCGTCAGTGGCTGCGCCCGCCAGCAACATGCAACCATGTTGATTATCTTCGCCAGGCAAACGTTGCATCTTTGATGGTGCACTCAACCGCTTGTGTTGTCCGGTTTTGCCTGGAAACCCGGGAGCACTCGGAGCGGTGCTCCGGCAGGGCAAACCTCTCCAAGTGCGCCACTTCGGTCGGCCAAACTTTACGCTTCCCGCGCAGGTGAACTCCTCCTCCCGCACGGCCGGAACTTGGAACTTGGAACGCACAAGTAATGAGTGATGTTCGACATATTTTAAAGGACCTCCAGGACAGCAACTTCCCAAACGCTCAACTCCAAGTGGGAAAAGTTCTCGTCACATGCGATTAGTAACTGGGTGCGGGAGGTTGGAGAGCTACCTCGGGCGTTCTAATTGCGCACTTTTCAAAGATGCTCACGAGCGCAGCAAACTTCATCCCCGGTACAATCAGCCCGCTATTGACCTCGGCCTACTCGAGCTGGGATTACTTGCCATGTTCGCTCCCATTCCAAGAGGCGCACTTCATCAATCAAACCGATTGTTCCGGGGCGGTTTCGGTCCCAGCGAGCGTTTTCAACACGATCGGACTCGAAGACTTTAAGAAACTGCCGAACTCCCCGGACGACATGATGACCTCCGGAGCTTGTTCGAGAATGTCTGCCGCGCACAAACACGCAAATCGCATCGCATCACATCCTGTAACTATCCGCGAATCTCCCCTGCCGAAACATTAAAGCCTAAAGGTGACAGGCTCGTCTCCCCCGAGCAACTGTGTCGTCGCCGGAAGATTACAGCGCAGAACTCCCACCCACGTGCCGTGACGAACAAACATTCATCAGCCGAACGCGACACTGAGCCAGGTAGCCGGCCTGCCCGGCCCTTGTCACCGGGCTGTCGTTGTTGACATATTATGAAAAGCTTCCTGCACTGCCGTCAACGCGGGTCGCCTTCCCACCCCCAGGACCAGCAGCGATTCCGTCGGCTGGTAGCAAAAACGCTGTCACCAAAGTGAATTAAGCACGAGCGGTGCCTTCGGGGCGGCACTTTCGCTCTTCCGAGTCGCATTACTCAGCCCCACTGTCCCGCCTCCCGGGCTATTGTCTTGCGCTGGGTTACACCGTTGGGACGGCCGTCAAGGATTTCGGAACCGTAGCGACCCGGGAGCACGCTGTTAATGATTAAACCCCGCCGGAAGACAGATGTACTTGCATTCCTTGGCATGTGTGCTACATAAATTATCATTAATATTAGTGAAAATGCACTTCACCTCTTGTCCGGCGGTACATCAGGCACCACCGCCCGGCCATCATTCATTCGGGAAAAGCACCCAACGAGCAGGCGACGGGAAGGAGCTAAAAGCTTTCCCGCCTCGCCGCTACACTTTTCCACCCCAACACACCAACGCACCGTATGTGAAGCTGTGCCGCCTGAAAGGTAGGCACACCGTGTTACACATTTGTAGCACAGCGCTGTGCAACTGTTGTTGTTTCGTCCCCCCCCTTTCTCTTCCTACTAGTTGCTTTCTTGGCCACCGCGTTGTTCACTGGCGCGCACATTCTCAAGTCTCCCAGCTACCACTTACGGCGATTACTGTTCTTCTTTGCGCCATCCCGTTCGTCACGATTCGCAACGACCATGCTCATTAACTCACGCTAAAAGGCACAAAAAATAGAACAGCAAGAAAACCAGGTGCCCTTTTCCATCCATTCCTTCGCATGGAGTGCCAGCCTCATGCTGCTGGTGTAGTATTGTCTCCTTCTATTAGCCAATAAATAATTAAAAACTGCGTGTATACTTCGAAACCATTTCAAAAATGAAACAATGTAAGCTGTTATAAAAATATATTTAAGTATTTTCAACATGTTTTTCTGTAAAAACAATCTGATACGTATCTAACTTACTACTACTTACACTTTCTACCATTTATCAGCCTTTCGAGGTATTCTCTATGATTGTAAAATATATTAGTACAAATCTCTATTAGTACAGTACAACAAGTATCTTAGTACACAACGCCAAACTGTTCCCACCAATTTTGAAGCGTGAAATTCGAAATATTAAATTCACTTAAAATAATACACTGAGAGCAAAAAACAAATATTTTTCTTTTTCTTCTCCTTTATCCTTCGTTTCCCAAAAAATCATCAAAAAGCTCGTTAAAAACCGTTCGGTTATTTTCGGTTTCGTCTTTTGTGCTTTGAAGAAATTTCATATGAATAAAACATAGCTTTGCCCGCACGGATCGTTATGCCCAAGTATGAAGTCAATCGATTTCGGTGTGTTCAAGCCTAGTTCAGTTCAGATATAACCGTGTCATGTAATTTTAATTAACAATAAAAACGTTCAATAAATCATGACGTTGACGTTCCATCCGAAAGCATATTCGCACGATCCACCATCATGTCTCATTATTGAAACGAAAAAAAGACCCACACACATACACACGCACAAAACCGACCCCATGACATCCACAAACCGAAATGAATGGGAATAGTTTTTCGGGACGTTTATGCTGAGCCGAAAAAGGCGCTCTTAAAAAATCGCGATTTATGAAGAATACATAACCATGTGAAAAGCATAATAGAACAAGCGGCCCGGCTACCCCATCAAGACACCATCCCCGTTTCCTACATCAACTCTCGGAAGGGATGGTAAGGATGGCAACCAACAACAAAAAAAAAACAAACCCCTACCATAAAGCGCCGCGAAAGAAAAGCGGAAAGAAAAACACCGCGCTAAAAAACAAGGAAACCGCAACCGGTTCCCGCCCGGCAACGCAAACGCAGCGCCAACGGCACGGTTCCAGCACGGCCGGAAAGCCGGCAAAAGTTTCCGCACGGGGTTCGGTTGGCGCCGCTTACAAAGCCGCCCGACCGCATCTAATATTTTCCGCCTGATCCGAAACGCCAACATGCCGGCGCGGTCCGTGGCGTTGTGGCGACCCGAAGTCTGCCGGCGCCCGCGTTTTCGAATCGCGCTTCGGATCGGTTAACCTTGTGAAAAGGGCGTGCGTTAAGCAAACAAGTTGGCGGTGCTGATGGTGGTGCGGTGGGGAAGAAGGAACGAGCAAAGACGGCCGCAGCAGCAGCGACTAGCAAAAAGTATAAAATCCTTCAGCGTATGGGCACTTTGGAAAACTAAAGCAGACAAAAAAAAATCGCCACCCATCCCACGCTCCGAGCACAAGGCTTTGTACGAAACGGAGGAAAACCGAACTAACATGGAGTGAGAAGGGTAAGGGGGGGAGACGAAAGAAAATCGAGAGCCTGTAATCTACTTCCGAAAGCAGTGCCTTTAGTCTAGCTTTGCCATCGCTGCTGCTCCTTTTTACGAACAAAAAAAAAACCAAAAATTCACAATAAAAAGACAAGTCAAGCTTTGAACATGATTTCAGCAGCAACAAAAAATCTGCGAAGTAATTTTCGCGCGCTCGCATGTTGAGCAGCCCAGTGAGTTCGCTCAGTGCGTGTAGTTTTCTGAGCGACAACGCTGTTCAACCTCCATCCCTTTTTACCCCTAATTTCGATGACTCACCCTCCGTCGCCATGCCTTGTACCCATGAATGCACCAATGTTTGAATAATTGTGTCGATGTGAACTGAACTTTCAACATCTCTCCATCAGATTTATGAAATTTTGGCATGAAATTGTCAATGGCAATTTTATTATAAAAAAAAACAAAAACCGTTCAAAAATAGTGCAAAAGTGTTTGGTAAAAAAACGTCTATCTTATACTATTTTTAACCAACCCATTACGTGGTCTTTGTATGAAAGCAAATGGAAAATAAATATGAACCCTGTCAGGCCGTGAACTACATCCTGTAAATTTGCCGTCAATAGTACACATCCACCCCCTTCCTGCCCTCCCTGCCTTCGCATTCAAATGATGCACTCCTGGGCAAAGCGGCGAACAGTTTTAAATACACGACCAAATTACGAGCTCGGTAATTGTGCTCGGAAAGTTTACCCCCTCGCCAACCCTAGAAAGGGTGAAGAGAACGTGAAGGGCCACTAGAGGGGGGGGGGGGTAAACAGCACGAAAAGAGAAAATGAAATCTTTCGCCAACAAACATGAAACGATTCCGCAAGCGGAGTGCAATAAAGAAAAGAAAGTCAAGAAAAAGGGACGAAGGGAGAACCCTAAAAAAAATAAAAATGCATGAACGTGAAGGGTTGTTTCCGTGGCGCATACATCTGCTGCTCGCCCTGACCGACCGAAACTCATCCCGTGGCGGCGGGAGCAATGGGGAAAGCTTGGGGGGGGGGGGTGTTTCCCATGCGCGCCGCCCGACCGTACGACTCTTTAGCTTTATTTTGCTTATTTTTTGAAACATTTCATTGCACCGCCCGCACCCACCGCAAGCGCAACCCCGAGGTGCTTGGGGCATGATTATTTTCCTTCATTTTCTGGCTGCACATACACACATACTAGCATGCGCTGCGGCGGAGACGAACGCGGGCAATTGCAATGGGGGGGGGGAAAAACAACAAAAAAACGTGCCTAGAACACGGAGCACGGACCAAAAATTGCCCGTACCGCGTTTGTTTCGTTTGTGCCGGCCGGCGGTAGAACCACCAGCATGGGGGGGGGTAGGGGTTGGAGCAGTTTTTATTAGTTTCTACGCCACCGGGCACCGGGCGCCTCCATTGCCGGGGTAGCTCCTCGTAAACGGCTCGACAAATAGTGCAGCCGTACGGCCTGCTTTTATTATTTGTAGTGTAGTGCTGCTGCCTACTCCTCCATCCATCCCGCTCCATCATCCGTATCCGTCGATTTAAATGTTTTTTTTATTATTTTTTTTTGTTTTATTTTTCGAGCGGCACCATGCGTCTCCATTTCGGTGGCGAACAGCACCAGCCGACGGAAGCGGATAGATTGCAGCACCCGGTTTTAAAGATAGCGTCGTGTGCACCCGCGGATGCATTCTACACGCCGGGCGAAAAAAAACCGGGTATAAAAAATCATAAAAGAACGAAACGCACGGCACAAAACGAGTTGCCTTCGCCTTGGTGTTTTAAAGCGTTCTCCGACCGTCCTGTTTGGGTCTATTCTTTTAATGTCCTGCCGCGGAAAAGCACCCTCCCTGCCCAAGCGCCACCATTGCGCACGGTGCCGCAGATACAAACTACCCAAAACGATGTTATGATGGTTTCCGTTCCTTTCATAACGCCTTGTCGCGAGTGTCTTTTCTGCGTCGCGGAGCCTTTTTGTTTTTTTTTTTTTTTCTTGTCCGCTTCTTTTATTACATTTCTCGCACATTAAGTCGCGTGTCGTGCTTGCTCCATAACTCGGTAATAGGCCGGCCCCATTAGGCAGTAACCGGTAGCAACAAACGCGCCCGGTCTTTGCATTGACGCAGGGAAGTAAATTACTTACTATTATCGCACGCGCAATAAGTGCGTTTAGCTGCTGCTGCTGCTGTTTCCGCTCGGTACGGATGGCACAGTAAATGTGGGAAAATTACACTCGAGACACCTTTCCCATCCACCGGTCGCAATATATGTAAGCCGTTGATTATGCCTGCCCTCTTTTCTGAGCATTCCATCCCAGCTCGTTTCGACGGGCAGCCAGTTTCTTGTGCCTTGGTACGGTCAGCGAGCGGGATTTTTCAGCACCACTCCCTCCCTCTCTCTCCCCTGAGACTTCATCCATCACACGTTCACCCGCCACACAGGCTCACACGAACACATGTGTTATACAACACCACCTTCCACGCGCCACCGAACCAGCCCAGCACTTGGTGTGAGCCTTTTTCCTCTGCCGTGGAAAAACTTTCCTGCCGAATGAATGAGGCGGACGTGGCTACAGTAATTAGTTTTTCTCCCATTTCGCTCCCTCCTCCTCCTCCTCCCCCCCACGCCCTCCCGACGTGCACAATTTATGTTACGCTTATGATTAATGCACCGTGCGGATGCTCCGACTCCGATTTGCGTCATCATGGCTCATGCATCCATGTTTCGTATTTGTTGGCCACGGTTGTGCATTCGCCGGCGTCGCCGCCACCGCACCCGCTCTCGGGCCGGCGGATCTAGTGCAGATTCTAATTTGATTGGGATCATCTTGCGCCAGCCATGCGTCCAACGCGACGATGAGGAAAGGTTTACGGGAGCGCGCGGATGGACATTTCAACGAGTCATAATTCAAATTATGACGTTTGAGCTCGTACGTGACCGTGTGAGATAATTTAAGCTGGGGCGGGCGGGGGTGTGCATTACAGGTAGTTGCGTGCCTTTGTTTCATGTTTATGATCATGCTGGGGAATATGTTCGAAAACGTTATTTATTATTTATTACATTTTTTTATAAGGGCAATCAAATTGTACTAACGAAAAATTGAGGGACCTAAAATTGGAGGTATTATCGCTACACTAGTTTTTATCAACGTTTCCGTCATTTAATTTTTAACTTTAATTATGTTACTGAAGCGGTCAATGATCAGATCTTCCGTTTTTAGTAGTTTAAAAACCGAGAAAAATGTTTCATTATTTTTTATTTATTGAAAACAATCACAAATATTAACATCCTTTGTATTTACACTTATGATTAATAAACACTACATTAAAACCGTGTATGTAAGTTTTCATGGCGAAAATTTGCATCTGAATGCATTCGTGCATAACGTGATATTTTGGTTGAATATTCGATTATATGTAAAAAAAAAAAGTAATAAATAAAAAAAGTTTAGTTCATATTCGCTCATGCTATCCTGCGCAAAAAGTAAAACATAGCCGCCTGTACGGTAATGAAACCGGACACGTGATGGGAAACGTGCTGCCCGCGACCCCTCCCCTTCCCTTTCACCCTGCCATGTAACCTTTAACGACGGTGTTAATCAGGGTCGCGTGACAAAACACGATCTTCGGAGGGGTTTGCTAACGCCACGTCCTCTCCGCGGAATGTGCATGATGGGAAACGCACACACACACACACACTTGTTAACACACGGTCGAGCGAGCGAAAAAAAACAAAAAAACCTTAACCATCGATTTTAATACACCCCAAACCCGGTGCGGAGTAACGAAACCGGAGCGAGTGCGTGTGAGGAGAAAGGAGAACGGAGAGAGAGAGATAAAAGGCCCAAACAAAAATCGGGCTAGATGCTTTATATTTCAACCCACGTGTGATCGCCCGGCACGATCTCGCTAGCGAGTGGCGTAGTTTAATTAAAACTTTCCCGGCCGGTTCGCGAGGATGCCACCGGCGGAGGAGGTTTGGCTTGGTTTTGTGCTTTTCTTATTTTCTTCCATCTACTCGCTTCCAAACGGTTGTCTCAGGTTTGGCGTAACGCGCAGCAAGATTTCATCCTGATACACGTATTTTTTTTTCTTTCACTTCTGTTGCGGGCTCCTTCGCTGGCCAAGTTAGTTTACGGCCAATATTTTCCTTGATTTTTTTGTGCACATTAAGAATTTGTTAAATCGTCAGAAATCACAAGCCGCACCTCCATCTTATGGAGTAAATATAAGTGATACAAAGAACATTTAAATATTATTGTGAGTTAAATCTTTCTTCCACCTTAATTTTTCATTTGTTTTTAATCACAAACCCAATTTCTTCCAACCACTTTTTTTATTTCATTTAAAAAACATGACTATTTGTACGCAAAAGGTTTATTTAGGACCCAAAATAATTCTAAAAATAGGTAAAATACATAAATTTACCGGTAAATGAGAGATACTACCGGCAATAATTTCGCACTTTTTTTCTTATTTTTTCTAATTGTTTTTTTTAATTGTCTCAGAAAATTGAAGTTTTGTCAAATAAAAACCCGAAAAACGCCCTGACAAGCCATTAACTACTCCACTGACGCTGAGCGTTGCGAAAGGAACATTGTCGTGGTAAACATACGGCAAGAGTGTGCTGAATTTTTTTCTCCTTCCTCTCCTTCGCTTTCCCACTCGGCCTGGACGAGGCGACTTAATGCGGTGTCGTTGTTTAGCTACAGTCGTAATAACATCCCAACCACTGCCCCGTGAAAGCCTTGCACAGTGCGGCAGTTTGGGCCCGAAAGCAGAACAAAAATGGGCATACTAATAATAACCGTTTGCCCGTATCCTGCCCGGAACGAAGTGAAAGTGTCCTGTCCAATATCGTGAAGTCATTTTTAGGATAAAGAAGGAACAAAAACAAAATTAAAAACAAAACAAAGCTACCGGTCGCAGGATGAGATTACGCTTTCTACTGCTTGGGAGGGTTCCTGTACCCGTTCCACCGTACCCTTTCCTGAGCGTGGGTAAATGAGGGAAGAGGTAAAATGAAAATATACCACCAAAAAAATCCATCCCTTTCGCTATCCCCTGCGCCTGCCATTTGGTGTTTTCGTGCGAAAAAAAGGAATAAAATTAAAACCAAAATGCGAATGCGTTTGTGTTTGGTTCACAAATTTCCATCGCACACACACACACGCGCGCGCGCGCAAATAAGAACGGTAAACGGAAATGGAAAGCACACAGCGGAACGCAGAGCAGTCGTTAGGCGGACGTGCGGGAGAAAAAAAATTAAACCCACCGAAAGCTCGTATTTTCACACTTTAATTGGACCGGATTTTCCATTGTTTTTTTTTTATATTCTCGCCCACCCGAAACACTTCGGACGGTGAGCGATGAATTACAAATTATGTGGCCCGAGCCCTGTTCTGCACTCTGTCCGATTCAATAACCTTTCCGCAAGGAAGCCGAAAGGACAGCAACGGGCAAAAACAAAACTCGTTTCACTTCCACTTCGAGCCTTTGCGTTTTTTGTTTTTTTAATATTATTATTTTAGACTTTCACTTTCCGTTCAGCCAAACCAGACGCACATGATGCCGGTTAATTTGCAATGGCATCGTTTTGGGAAGCTTTTCGGGGATCAATTCCCGGGCGCACTTTGCATCAATCCCGAGGCCCGCACGTGCTCACCGCCTAAGCAGGCTTCGTTCGCCAGTTGATTAAATTCTTTTCCCCGAGCCGAATTTGGCAGGGCGCTCAGGCCGCGTTGCAAGGTGTAACGCAATCAGCTAATGTGCCGCAAATGGAGCGGCGGCACCGAGGCAACCATCGTCTGCGAAATGTGTGTAATGAAGTGGTGTGTACCCGGGCGGAATAAACAGACGACCCCAATATATTTTTGAAAAAATATATACATCTTTCAAGCAGATGTCGCTTCTTTTTTATCTGCTGGTAAGGAATTTCTTCCCGCCCAATATGGCTTGAGCAAATCATTCCCCCTCCAGCTGCTGCGCCAAGCAAGGACCGAAATGGAATTAAATATTGTGTAACATGCACTGTAGGGTTTTATTTATAATTTATTTTTAAAATTTGTTAGTCTTACTTCAGGTGGAATTTGTCGCTTTTACTCAAACTGGCAGATTTATTTATTTTAACTCGCTATAAAGAAACGATACAGACGAGATTTCACTAGTTGTTTTATTTACGTAAAAATGATGAGTTTTTTTTCTGGAACGAATTTTTATTTATTTATTATAGAATTTTTGATTTGTGCTTGCTTTCGAGAGTGGTCAATTTTTAATCAAAAATATGAATTCATGTTTTTGTGTCAATCCATCCATCCATGAAATAGCTTCTAAATTTAACAAATTTCGATTTGCCGATTTTTTCAGTTTATTTCAAAAGTCCACAGAAATTGGAGCAATTTTCACCGGAATTTTTATTTATACATTTATTTATACAAAATATTAAAAATTTATGAAATTTTTCATCGTACTAAAAATTACTTTACAGCCACAAAACAAAAAAACGGACAATGGCTAACGAGCTTGCAAACGATACACAGTGCTGAAGATTAATCTCTGATCAGTCACAAAATATGCTACCGCCTGCTTGAAGCACGACTCGGAAAGTATATTCAACACATTAAAATGACGCCGCCGCTCGAGCAATTTATTTTTATGACGAAGCTAGCACTTTTAGCACCAGCCGCCGAAGGTAACACCGGCAAAAAATAAAACCAAAACTAGCCGGAGGAAGACGAGCGCATGCGAAACGGTCCGGCCCGAGCGTGGCGTCAGGTGGGTGGCAAAGTTTTGTTTCCCTTTTAGCGAGCAAAATAAAATCCATTTGCCGGGGGGAGGTAATGTATCGTCCGCGTGTCGAGTGCATCTAAATCGCATTATCGCTTGCGGGCCCAGGTTCCCGGTCGAGTGGAACAAACTAAAGCGCTGGGCGAAACAATAGCTATAACAAAATGGCCCCGTAACGGGTGGAGTAATCTCTGTACTGCAACTGCTCCGTGGGATGGAATGTGCTTCTGGGGTTTTTTTTTGCTTGATTTTGCAACGAAACCGACTTAGGTGGAATACGGTGGCGGACGCTGTGAACTAATGCTGAACCAAATTGTGTGCCACTTTAACTGTTTGTGCCCAAATAAAACAATCTAAGCATAACGAAGTGGTTGGGAAGCTTTGGAAAATCCAAATCCAGTTTAGAAATTATGGAAATAAATTTTTAAAAATCATTCAGAAAAAAAGAATTAGAATAAAACACTAGAATGCTTTTAGTATGATTTTTTGATACCCAACATACAATACAGGCAACCGAGGAACCGAGGAACTAATCAAACTCATAAACCGCTGAAAACTGGACCGTAACGCGTCACAAAAACTGGAACCATATTTTGTCTGCATCGAAAAATTTATTATTTATCCATTCGCCCGACTGGCCCGGTTGCTGACCGATAAATTATTTGACATTATATCTATCTTGTCCCCGAAATATGCCTCTCCGCCCACTTTTGGGCGGTATTCATTAGCAGCGAGGCGACCGCCATGGTAGGAATAAAATGCTGCTGCCGTTCCGGTGGAAAATTGCACCCGAACCGATCATAATCAAAATTTATCGCCCCGTTGCCGGCGGTCGCTTCGCGTCTGCCCGGGGGTCGCCGACATATGGGGTGCGATGATAAGGGTGCAAATCGTGACCGTGCGACGCACCCGGGTCCGGCGGGTTCATTCGGTCAGCTAATGGCGAAAGGCTATACACACACCTTTATGGAAGTAATTAACTGGCGCTAGCGGTAGCATCAGCTTTCCGTCAGGCTCCATCAGCCGAAATGGTTCCGCGTTACGATGGTTACATGCCACGCTCCCACACACGCCAGGGACATATTGGGGTGTGTTTAGTGCTGTTCTGAACCTACAAATGGCGTAGGTGGCGAAGGTAGTCAAACGTGGTGACACATCCAAAAAAGATCTACGCACCGAACCAACCATGTCGGGTACGAAATCGCACTCCCTCGCTCGGGACTAAATTATTGAACAGGTCACAAAGACTTGTCATCCCGTAATAGAGTTCAGCGGTTGTTTTTTTTTTTTCATCCGATACAAATAAAGATAAAACAATCCAAAGCGGCAACTCGGAATTAGAGGTGTCAATTTGGTATTTCACCACCGACGGTTCTGCGAGTGTTTAAAACTAGACGTCAATTTGACACCGTTCAATACAGCCGTTCAGTATCTTCTGACGTATTCTAATGCGAACTTGTTCTTCTATATTTGAAGAACTAACAATCCGCGCAAACACGGAATTAAAGTAAGTTAATGTAAAAATATTTGAATGTTTCGTTACAGATCTTTTATATTCTTTGAAATGCGAAAAAAAAACCGTTTGCCAGTGGTGTTGCAATTTATGTATCTTTAAATATAAAAGAAAGCATACCTTGACGAGGTTATCTCATTTACCGATCGTGAATATTATATCAAATAAGTATTATGTTATCCGCAAGTTACGACCACAAAACCTACAATGTCGAAAACTTCAAGTGTTCAAGGCCACTATACCGAGAACGTGGCTGAGAGACACTTTCCTCGCAGCTTCACATTAGTAAAAAAAAAAACGCTGGATCGAACTTACGCAATCAATGTCACGTGTAATCGCTAGGGGCCCATCGATTATCGCTAGTGTAATTTTTAAACCCACCTCACACCACTATACCTCAACAAGGTGTACCGCAAACGCTCGGCATGACTACTACATTCGCACAGAAGCTTACTACGCTCTGCGTCCTCCTGCTCCGGTGCTCCGAAGACAGACGGGTTTGATCCAGATTCGAGATTTGTTAAATTATTCTGGTTCACCCAAAAAACGCACCGCTTGCCAGATTACTCTCGCAAAACCATTACTACCGTAAAGTCGATGTCACTACACGGGCCAGAAATAGCGACGGGTAGTAGAGCGGGCGAGCGAGATAGTGTGTGTGGGCGCACGAGCAAATAATCTCCCAAAGCGACAAAACCGACCGTACCCATCTCTCTTGACCGTACGCCCGCAAACGTGTCGAACGCCTGGCGCACAAATACACACACCGCTCGCTCTGGTGGCAGCGTGAACGACGGATGAAGCGAACGGCTTCACACAACCGCAACCCGAAAGCGCTTATCAATTATCGAAGCCGTATCGTTTCGAAGCTGCTCGCAGAAGATCCCCGGAACCCTTGGAGTTGAGATCAATTTTTCATACCCATCAAACAAAGAGAGACCGAAGACCCATTAAACAAAGATTCACAACTACTGCGCCGAGACAGAGCCCGACGCAGGATGAAAGGATTTTAATCCACTCTAAAGCATTCCCCACGCTACGTACTCGCATACTCTAGCTCCACTAGTGCCTCCGGTTTTTGGAATACGAGAAGCTTGCCCTCTAATGAAACTAAATAAAACATTACAATCTCGCCTGCTACTGAGCCTGAGTGTGTGTGTGTGGGTGTATCTGCTTGAAGCAGAGAGAAAGTGAGCAGCATTGTTGAATTATTTGCTTCATCGAGTGTCATTATTTTTTCGTAGCGAGTTTGTACTGTTTTGGGAACGCCACGTGAACTCCGACAGTCGCAGGTGTCGTGCTGAAGCAAGTTAGCCGCAGCAAAGATCAGTCCTCAGGCGCGCCCAGTTCGACCTGAAACATAAAACGTACGTGTGCTTCGGCCACTAACTTCATAATCTAGCACACCAACCCCGAAAAATGATCGATCCGCGTCGATTCCCACAACGTTTCGATCCCGTTTCGTTTTTTTTTATTCTACTCCGCTCCGCTTGTTACAAAATCCCAATCTTCCCCGGTGCGCCGGCATGAGGCACGGTCTCAACCTCAACCTTTCGGTAAAAGTTCAACCGACCTAACCCAACCCAAAGGGTCGTAAATACCGTTCGGCTGTGTTTTAATCTTTCCAATCTTTCACGCCCTTCGGGCCATGGGGACCCGGTTTGGGTTGGGTGGACCGGGTCCTGGCGGCGACACACCGCTGCTAGTTCGTTCGCCATCGCCGGACACGCAATGGGACGACCCGGTCGACCCGGACGACGGGACGATACCGGAGTGGAACTTTTTCGGAACTTACTTTACTATGCAATCATAAATAATCCTTCTACCTTCCACTCCAGATCCAGTGCCCTCCAGCTGGAGGAGAGGAACTGTCGCTTGGTGCAGGATGGTCGAGCAAAAAAATCAAACCGAAACTCAGCGCTCAGCTTAGTCGCTTTAGAATTGGAAAGGTGCGAGGAAATATTTTCCAGCATCGGTAGGTGCGAATATTTTCACCTGTGACTTTTTTCTTTATCCACCACCGGGGATAAATGTTGTGGAACGTGCTACGTGAAATCCTAACCAAAAACAACGAAACACAACACTCCCCGGCGCTTTTGTGTTTTATTCGCAGCGAAGGTGGGATACACATCCATAAAGCTGCCAACGGCAGTACCGACAATTTATTTAAAAAAAAAACAAAAAGTACCGTCAGAAACAAACACCCCCGATAACTCGACACTTTCGGAATTTAGGCTTCGAACGTGCCGTGTTTCAATCAGTTCCCGCGCGTGTAACTATGCAGACGTAGTACGTCGCGCGACTGTCAAACGGATGTCAAGTGTGAAATGTGTCCGCGAAGCAAGCAACGGCCGACTGATTCCGTACGGGTACTCGCTGTACTGAGCAAGTCGTTAGTATAGATTTTTGCGCAGTTCGCATGACAGGTGAAAGGTAGCAGCGTGTGTTTTCTAACAGCATTAGTAACATCGGCGATAAGATTTCAATCTGTCATGTTTGTTTTGGAACGTACTTTTGGACGGAAATTAAATAACTTTGGATTTTATTTCGCTTTAGGACGTTGATGTACTCTGCTTTTAAGTCGAATCAACACCCATGACCGCAGTTTTTGACTAAGAACCTCCCGAGTACGACGCTATTTTAAGAACTCCAAACTCCAAATCGAAACCAACAGCACCCGTTGCCCCCGAAATGAGTAATAATAGTACATGTTGATTTTTGCGCTACTTACCGCCCGCGACTCAGCCAAATCGATACTGCCCACGATGGTGATGGCGAACACGAAACCACAGAGCAGTTTCGCCATGGTTTTTTCGCACCTCGTCCTCGTGGATTTGCTGCTTGTTGACACGCGACAAGGGTGGTTGTTTGCACGTTCTTTCGAATTATATCCACACGTTTGCGTTAGGCGCGCTGTAAAGTTTTGCTCTGGCTACGCTATGTACAACAAAATGCAGAAAACGTATTGCTAAGTGACAGGTCTTGAAATTTTATTTCATTAAAAACCTAAACGATTCCTAGCCTAGCGGCATGGGATGCGGACCAGTCCGAGGTGGACAATGCACCTGGAGGAGATCTAAACTCGAAACCAATGAACATTTTGCCTGTGCATGGGTGCTACCTATCGCTCATACGACACAACCAGTGAGCAAACTTGGAAAACTACTGCTTCTTGCAACGTCCAACTTCTTTCATCTTGAACGGTCACCCTTAGACCACGCATCGGGAGGTCTTGGAAAGAGGCAAGAAAAAACTAATATCAACCGGAACCGAACGCCATCTAACGAGGTCACAGATAGGGGTTTTTTCTCCCGGTCCGGTCCACATCCTGACCGCATGTCCGTTTCGAAGCGCAAACATTCGCAAGAACAGGGCATTGAAAGAACCGGAAATCAAGCGGAAAATCACGAAAGACGGCACACGTGGGGAGCAAAAAGGGGAACAAACATCACAGGGACGACCAAAAAAAAAGGAAATGGAGATAGTGGATAACGAATGACGGACCGAACCGTCTTATCGCACGGTAATGTCTTCGTCCGGGCCATTCTTGGCCCATGCAACAGCGAGCGGAAAAAAAGAACAGCAGTCGTTCGCAATCGGATGTCGATCACGGCGCAACGTGATAGCAGAAATAGAAACATAACACCCAAACGGAACGACGTTTCGAAGAAGACGTACGAGCAATAAATGCAGCGCTATTAAGCACCACATTGCATCATGCGGGGTCGTCGCAACCGACAATAGAATAAATGTCCCCGAATGCCCATGAAAGTCCGTCCCAAGCAAAACTACATGCGTGCGGCAAAACGAACCGTTTCGGACGTGCACGAGAAACACAAGACGCTCGAGCTGGGAGCTGATTATCTCTCCCAATGACTTAAGTGCTGTTGGATGGGGAAGTACACGTTGCCCTACTGCTTGGTTTAATTTACGTAACGTTTGTCCTATTCCTGTGCCGTTCCACGACGCACCAATGTTTCCGAACTCCCGCCCGGTGTTAAACGAATCGGTTGATTGCAGATATTGAATCGGTGGAAAATTCTGCCTGAGATGGTACGTGAAACGACACCCAGGAAAGACCCGAACGTGCGATGTAAGTGTTCCTAGGCGGCGGAGAACTTAAAACGTCAGGCAAACGCGACGCCACGATTTACTACGGAACCTGTTCTTGAGCGCGAATGCGGCCAGCCAACAGATCGCACACAATAACACACGGCAAGTGGCACACTCTAATACGTTGGGCTTACCACGGCAAACTGGATTGGCACTGGCAAACTACTGAACTCACTCAATACTTGGTGGGAGCGACAACTCCGTACCGTACCGAATGCTCCGACAGAGTGACGTCCTTACTGACGGCTGTGAAACCGTGTGCCGACGCTTCAACTTCCCACGGACGGTTCGGGTGCGCGCACGAACGCAGCGTGTTGTGTTGTCCCTTTCGTGCGACAGCATCACGAAAGGACTCGGAAGTCTCGCTCGGCAGCAAGGACACTAGAACGACCGAAGTTGGTACCGAAGCGTGGCGTAGTTCCCTGCACTGTAATAATCATCACTTTACCTCCGTAAAACAACCGTAAATAGAATAGATATTACAATCTTCTCCTATGGTCTACCTATTTCTCTCTATAAAATTCTTTTACAATATTTGCTACTGGAATATGTCTCCTGCATGTTACTACAATAGGTCCTAATAGCACAAACGGTCCATTTGACGGTACCTTACCGACGACGTTGAACGCGTGAGGATAACGTGCTCGGTCGGGATCCACCCGAAGTCAACGAATATCTAGCGCCGAAGTGATTACTGCACGACGGTACATACCGAACTGTCCGCTGAACAAGCAATTGGAGCATCCTGCCACATAAGGCAGGATTCGCCACCTTCCCTAGACATCTGCTGCCAAAATGCCAAATTGGCTTGACTCCAGAAAACAGTAGCACAAACTTGCTAGACAATATGTTGTTCTATAACGTTGCAGTGAGAAAATATGTGCCGTAATGATTTCAGACACAGTAATTAGTTTGGCACATCTGAATACTATGTGTTTCATACTTTGCTGATTTGATAAGCATCGAATTTCGTGGATAAAACTTCAATATTCTTTTGTCGAAGTATGTAGCACTTAGCGAATGTTCCTCATGTTTTTAAATTAATTTATCAAACATTGACGAAATATTGATATTCTAGGTAAAGACGAAACATTTCGCTACCCAGCAATTTAAATTTACGCGTTATTTAATTATTTTATGAATATGATTTAGTATATGTACGGATTTCTGTTTCTACGTTAACTATTTAATATACGGTATTTCTTACGCGATTTTTATTTGATATGTTTGATACGGTATTGATTTAGTATTTGTCTACAAAAAAATACGCATAAAGTTCGGATGATATGTGCGAGGGTATTGCTTTCTTCAATAACAAGAGGTAAGATAAGGTGGTAAACGTACTAAACAATTTGAAGCTTTTTTCCATACAAAAAATAAACATAAAGGCATCCAATTTTCTGAAGCAACATCGAATGTTATACTATAAAGTAATGGCCCGTTTAAAGCCAAAACGTGAAACCTACAAAACACGCCGTGACTGTACAATAATTCCCAGCAGTCTATAGAACCATATTGTCTCATTGCATTGGCTAGTGGAAGTAAAAACAATCGCCTTTGTTTGAGGTATTGTATGTTAATAGCGAGTCCGCACGTTTATTGAAGCGAAATATCAATGCAGTTACAGTAATACAGATTATAAGATAAAGAACCAATAATAATGAAAATCATCCAAAAGTTGGGAAATAAAATTTGAATCTGGTTAAACAAACTATTACAACACAAAAATGTCAATACATGACGAGCAGAAGAAAAACACTTTTTTCGCATGTTTAAAGCAACACGGCGGCCTATCTGCTGCGAAGCTGCACAACATTGTACTATGACTCCCCGCATTACTGCATATTCAAATATCATTCGTCGTTCGCCGTCACCCCGGCTGACGCTTGTGTAGATCTGTGATGCAATATCGTTTCTATATTCTCTTTGCTCCACCAAAAAATCCTGGCGGTCCTAATACTACTGTGGCGGCTCCTACTGCTTCTCGCGGCTTTAGCAGTGTAGTGTAAGTGTATGTGTGTATGTGTATGTGGCTATGTGGTTAACAACTTTAATTACATCGAAAAAGAAGACATACAACGAAGACAAACAAATAAAATGCGTTACCGGTGGTGTGTCGGCTTCCTCGGCAACCCGGATCGGATGGATCATTATAATATCAAAAGGAGTGTAAGAAATCGAACTTAAAACGGGCCCGAACGAATAGAGTCAATAAATGGCTGAAGCACACAAAAATGCTGCGTTAACGTTTGCATCATCTCGTGTGGCCGGGCACATCAAATCGCGTGTAGAGCGCAATATCGCTAGAGGCACACAGGCGGTGTGGTCAAAAGTGGTGTGGTGATGTCGATTGCTGAACGTTCGCGCCTCATTTCCGGTGGTGGATTGGGGATGGGGTTTAGTTGTGCGCGATCGGCACCATCGTTTCGCCACCGAGCAAAGCCTCCGGTTGCATCGGTGCGTCCACCGTAAGCACGCCGTCCTTGCTGAGCGACGACTTGATGTTCTCCGGCAGGCAACCCTTCGGCAGCATGAACTCCCGGTTGTACTCCCGGTACACCGACTTCGTGTCGGACTTTTCCACGTGTTCGGCGTGCACCAGCAGCTTGTTGTCGACCGTCTTGACGACGATCTCTTCCGGCGCGTATTGGCTGACGTCGAAGCGCAGCTTCAGCACCTTACCGTCGCCTTCATCCTGCAAGGTGTTTGTTACCGAAAAAGAGAAAGAATAAAGTACGTATTACTGAAGAGTTCTGTTACGCAAATATGACTTCCTCTTACCTGAATCAGTGGTGAACAAATGTCCGAACCGCTCTGGGACTGCGGGTGCTTCATCGAGGAAGCAGCATTCGAGGTAGTCGAGCTGGAAAAAGCGAATCAAACGATGTGCATTAATACTCCACGCAACACCAACCTATATTCAAACAATTCCCATAACCTACAAAACGGTCGAAATAACGGCTAGAAAAAACACTGATTAACAGATATCTACTGCTTCAAATCTTTTCAAACAATGCTTTTACTAAAATGCGTTATTTGTCCGTTTTATAAATTCGCTTTCCCATGACATTCGAACGAACTCGCTAAAACTTGCCGAACGATCGCATGCTTACAAGCTACCGGAAAACGAAACGAAACCCCGCACCAGCATCGCTTCCCACGCGGAACAATTTAAAAGTGCGGTGACATATATTTGGTGGATGTATGAGACACAGAAAACGGAGCAAGTACAGAATTGTGGAGAAGAAAGAATGAAAATGATGATGTTTTAGGACGCAAGCGAATGTTTCATCAGCAGCGGTATCAAATATGTCAACCTAAGAAAACGGAGATGAGCGCTCTATAGTTTGCGATAATGCCGCAGATGAACATATGCTGCTAATAATATCTCAAGTATGATTTACCCTCTTGAACGGAAGAAACAAACATTTTACGAATAAAACAAACGCTATCAAAGTAAACGATTATCGCAAAACGCTTGGTAGCTACATTACTACGTACAGATATCACTTAAGACACGCATTATGAAACACAATCGATAATAATATAACAATTTAATGCAATTAAAATGAAAAACATCTACATGGAAACAATATAAATGATGATTGTTTTTTTTACTATTGCTTTTCATTTTACTTTTCCTTAGTAAGAATAGAAACCAACTTCTGTTAAAACCAACTAATTGTTTATACTTAAATCATAGTCTTACGCCGATTGTAGATCTTGAGAGAGCCTCAATGTCGGCCTCGACACAGGCCAAAAATAAATCAATTTTCTCGTGCTTCTCCAATGCCCAAGACTTCGCTCCTAGGTCCAGCGCATTTTATCATATCGGGCAGCTCGCTATAGTCCGCACTGTCGGAGTGCCACTCCTCATTTCAACATGCATAACAAATACATGATGGATTAGATTGCGTGTGATAAGAAAGATAAAAGATGTCCGTTCATCTCTCGCTCTTGGCGGATTCCACTAACGCCTAACTCCAATATCTCTGTGACACCTAAAACGATGGACAGTAGGTGCTTGCAAAAGATTTGTGATCGGTGTCGATCGAGGCCAATGCAGGTTGTCTTGCTTGCTACTTCTATCGAACCGGTATATCTTTGTTGTTGTTCAATGTATATGATAGCCTTTAACCTGATCTCGAGTTGGCAGCTCCTTGGAACTCTTTCTCGCATCTGTTTTGGGACGTGTGAAGGGCTCTGCAGCGCAACTTATAGTTCATCAAAAAACGAAACAATTTTAACGTAAATTATTGAACAAAATCAAAACTTTAAGCTAGCTACTTGACACAGTTTCGGCCAAAAACTACTTCTTGCAACCATGCGGTCGTATTATTCGCACCCACATACGCTCCAACGAGTGAAAGCTTCCAACGTTTGTCCTCATTTAGTGCCAAGAATGACACACATCGTGAGTTCCTTGTTCCAGCTCGCGCACAAACACCAACCATAATCACCGGAACGGAGCTCCATATGCGCATAACGTTCACACAGGGCCGCGTGGGCGTGTGCGGCGGTGAAAACAAAATCGGTTCCATTTTGAGGGCGAAAACGTGCAGACATTCCGCTGGCGACGGAACAGGTGCAAGCCATACCGCTCCGGTCCGCGCACGTGTAGGCGCATCGCGCTGGCGTCGCTGACTCGATCCCCGGGCCGATGTGGGCCGCAACGGTTCGTCATCCGACCGCTCGATTTCATGACATCACGGCATCAACACCCCCACAAGCGCGTCGATCCAATTCGATCGGTTTATTTTTTGTTTTTATTTTTCTTGGGAGTCATGTAGCCGCTTACTCACGGTGTCGGCCGGGAGACGGTGCTTGGATCACGGCTGGATCACCGTATAAGGGATGAAATCAAACCTCACAAGGGCGCCCGCGTGCGTGTGTGGGTGGTGGGTGAGGTGGAAGTGCAAACAACGCTCGTGGACGTGCATAAGGCCGCGCGGCTGCCGATGACGGCCCATCGCCCACGGGGTGGATCTCGCCTACGGCCAAGCGATCACCTCTGTGTGACATCATCACCTTCGCCCGTAAGTGTTCCTAATTGTTTGATTTGTACACATCGCTCCTAGGTGTGCGTATGTTTGAGCATGAGCTTTTTTACCGACGTGCCGTCGCCACGTTTTTCTTCATCTCCCCGAATGATCGTCGGTCGGTCGCAGAGGGGCCAAATGCGCAGGTGCCACCGCGTAGTTTTCGATCTTAAATTTAGCTGCTGCACGACAACAACGAACCGATACTTCGCACATCTTCTACGAGCTTTGTCCCAAGAGGTCTAATACAACAATGCATTTTTAAGCAATATTTTTCAGAAGCTCTTTGCGCAAACAGGTGAAGATTTTATAGATCCTGGTATAATCTTTTTTATTCTTTTCTAACCCAAGAGTGTTAAACAATTTGAGGTTACATCTTTTCAACCTCATAAAATTGATTTAATCTGGAAACGAATTTCTTTTCGTCATTTTAAATAATAGATTTTTGCGAACTTTAAGAAGCAAACAGTTTTTTTTTAATAAATGCTCATTGTAAAAACGGAATAATATAAATAATAATAATATTGAATATTAATATTTAACAGAAAAACATATTGTCAAAAGATTACACATATTTAACTCGTAAATACTGTTCTGTAACTTTGTACACGTACGTTAATACTTTTTCAAGTACGGTTTGCCATAATGATCTTAGGTCATTTTCTGATAAATTATGCATTCCATTTTGCGTACTTTTCAGTGATAACTCCATGCGCGTGTATGTGTTCCCATTTAAACAGTGTGATCTATTCAGTTCCAATCATAAGCCAGCAATTATCAACCACGAGTAGCTGAATATTAATTATTATTTATATAGCTAAAGTAGCTGAATATGAATTATTCTGTAACATTAAAAATAACATGAAATTGAACGAGAATAAAACATGAAAAAAATATTGCCAAGCACAACATGTAAATCAAACCACGGTGTCTCCCATTCGCACCCAACTCCTCCCGTTGGCGATTGTTGTTGACCTCATCAGCACCAACAACACCACCGGCCGATTGCGGCAAACAAAACAAAACAATGAAACCAGTCAAAGATTGTGATGTTGTTATCTTTGGGGCCGAACGCGAAAGAAGTCGTCCCAGAAGTCGAGTGCAGTTCGAGTGATGCGTGCTGGGCCGAAGGTGAATGAAAAATCAATACCGCACAACCGCTTGGTGGAGGTGAGACCCTTAGATTACTTAACAATGAAGGATGGTTAGAAAAAAAAAATAAATTAAATACGTCTACTACCAGTGTCTAGCTAATAAATTAAACCGAGCGACGTTCCAGTATGCGCTGAGTGTGAGGAACCGATTGTAATAAAATATTAACTGCACAACAAGAAGAGAGGGAAGCGCTAATGCCAACACATGCAAAAACGTGCAACTGGAAAGGGAAGTAATTATTAGAAAGGTCTAAGCAACATGCGATTTTTTAAGTCAATTAGCTACGATACTAATAACATGCTCGCTTTTCTTTGTGTTTACATGCATTCGTTTCAAATTGTATACGTTGTTAGAAACAGCTCAATAAAACTAACACGAGCTATAAGAGTAGGAGTTAAAAATGTCGGGTTAAATCTTAAATACCTGGACGATGTGGCAACCTTCTTCGAAGAGAAGCTACTACGCGCGCACGGTGACCAAAACGCGACCGAGATTCGAATCGAATCATTAAGCGAGTGTGAGTTACGCGAGGGCGCCGACATACGGCGAGCGAGAGAAAGAGAGAGAGAGAGACAAAATTGGAAAGTAAAAGCGAGAAAAAGGCAGACCGCGGTTCGGTCCGCCGGTTAGTTGTGTTATAAGGGCATTTGTTGTTTTTCTGCTGTTGGCATTTAGTGTTTGGATTTTTTACGATCACGCACCCAGAAGGGGTTTTTATTTTTATTATCGCCCGAGTTGGTGGCGGGCTGGTAGGATAACGTAGGGAAGGTTAGATGGCGAAAGCGGTATGCCGGATGCGCAACGCAGGCGATCCCATTCTTCGTTCCAAAGGCCAGCGGGATACAAAAGAAAATAAAGCAACAACGTACAATTTGTACACATTTTCGTTCCGCTTCCACCCGACCGGAAATCAAATGGCGAGCAATCAAATTCATCTATGCAAATCCTGTTTTTCGACCTGATTTCCGACAGCTGGCGAACACGCGGACCCCGCTTGCCCAATTATTTTCAATTCTAAGCCGCTTATTTCGTATTTGTTGTCGATGCACATTTTTGGGCAGATTTTGAAACGTTGTACACATCCAATTTGGTATGGGAAAATCGTTTTGTACACGTAGGTAATATTGAGATGCAGCCTTAGAAAGCAAATATATTATAATAGATTTACTTTTTTTTAATGCTACTGGTTTTGTTACTCAACTTATTTACTTATCTTCAAAGTCGAAAAATGTATAAAAGTAACGCAATTTTTCAGTATGCTACTGAATGCTAATTTAATGCAAAATATTTTTTTACATAAAATAGAGAATCGAAATCATTATTAGATGTAATTATTTCTATAAATTTCAATATCATTAAACGATCCGTACTTCTTCTTCGAAAGGACACGATGAAAACATGAGCAGAACGAAGGAAACTGGCCACCGATTTGAAAGCTAGAGTCGTAAATCTTTACACCCACGACAGGTTTGCTGGAAATGCCCTATGACTCATCCAAACATGCGCCATTTAATCCTTCTAAAGTCATCAAAGTAACCAGTTGTTGTTTTTTTGTAGCGGCAACGACCGACTCCAAAATGCAGACCTTTCTAAATGAAACTGCTCGGGTGTGAAGGATTATGTAAAAAAAGTGGAACTTATTTTCAACATTCCTGCCTTCTAATGCGCACATATTTGTTATCCTGCCAAAACTGTGCCCTCCTCCTCTATGTGTATGGTATTGTTCCTATACACTTCCCACATGTCGAATGACTCAAAAGCAACAGCGCCCGATGCATCTGGTGTGAGGCCAAATTTGTGTGCGCTTTTCCTTTTGCCCAACGCGACATGCGAGTCCGACTCGCCGCTGCCGTTCGAGGCGATTTTTCGTCTCATTTGCGTGCGGCAAGACCGTTGCCCTGGCCTATGGAGTAGCAACGGCGCAGACCATATCCATATTTGTTTCAGCCTGCACCTCATCATCTATTAATATCCTCCTTCGCGCGCTGTAATATATTGGCGTGAGAGGGCTGCCAGAGTGTTGGGCTGTGTGTTTGTGTGCTTTCGTACGTTCACACAGCGTTACTGGCCCCTCACCCTTGCGCACAGGCGCTCGAAGTTGAACCTTGACAGGCGTAACTGTGGCCGCCCTTGGGATGTCCGAAGAAGGAAGAAGAAAGGCCGCCCTGTTCGAGTCTGGCATGACTCACATTGGCCTGGTGTGCGCTTACACCAACGTAGTGGGATCCGTCCGCGGAAATCTTGCACACAAACATACACACGCACGCCCGTCGCTGCACGCGAGTGTGTGGGTCGTATTTTTAGATTGGAAAACTCTGGCGGATCCCGTCCCGAAAACCGGAATGAGAGCGAATTTCCTCCGACTTTCATTCCGGCATAGAACATGAAAAATCAGACAATCGGTACTGAAGGTAGAAGCATCGGGCGCTGCCGCTGCTGCTGGACCCTTCCCTACCTGGATGTGGTCTCGAAGAAGTTGGCCTCCCGGTTCATCAGATCGGACCGGAACCGGGCCATTTCCTCCTCCATCTTCTTCATTTCCGAGTCGAACCGTTCGCGGATGCTGGAGAACTCCGTATCGATGACGCTGAAGTCGCCGAGTTTGATGGGGATGTTGCGTTTGTTTGCGTTATCGGCCATTGCGGAGAGCCTTTTTGTGATATTTATGGGAAAGCGCGCGAGACACACGGAAAAACCGCGGTACAATCAACAGTTGGATGAACGGTGGGGTTTAGCCGACGGCACACCGGGACACACAAACGCACACGCGGAAGAGGTAGGGAAATAAGTTTTCACACACGCACGTAAAAACACCACGAAAAAGAATACACTTGTTGTTCCGCGAAGATGCAGGAAAGTATTCGCTTCTTACTGCCGATAGTGAACCAGTAAGGCCCAGTCAGATTCGTATTCTGCGCTGTGCGACTGCGTCGTCGTCTGTCTCGTTACGGAAATACTGTACAAAATGACGTTCTCGTCAGGCGCTGTGCCAGTATTTATGTGGAATAAAGGCAGCACCCGCTGCGCACATGACACCACACACAACAGCAGTGGTCGGTTTTGCAAACCGGACCCACCCGACGACAGCTGGTGGAAAATATGACGATAAATGACTTCAAATCGATGTGCCTGGGTTGGGCGAGCAACCGGTGCCCCGGTAGCCGGCGCAATTTAGGCTCCGGCACCCAAAAACAGCGACAGAAGGTGGTGAAAAATCGGTATTTTGGATTTTCAAATTTACACCGCTTAGCAATTTTCCCATCGCATGACGTTTAAGAGCTTGCTGTCAGTCAGTGTTTTGCTGTCAGTTTGTTTTGGGTACGACTGGGTGCGTGGGTGTGTTTTATAGCACAGGTTGGTGAGTAATTTTAATTATTTCATCTACTCGATGTTTCTCAGCACGATGAAAGCAAAATAAATTGCTAAATAAGATGCAACAATGAAGTTATTTTAAGAAATAGGTAAAGGCGAAGTATTAACAGTAAAAAATAGCATGTTTCACTGACAGCATTCGCAATGCAGGTGAAGTACGGGTTGACATAGAGTGTAACAATATTCACCCACAATTATTTTAAGAACCACACGTATTTAACAAATTAGTCACCCCTTCTCGAACCCTCCACATAGCTGTCGCGATATTTTGTCTTTTATTTCGCTTGATTTACGTTTCATATGCATGTTTACCCAAGTACGCAAACGGCAATGTAAACACAAGGCCGATGCCGATTTGCCAAAATACCACCCGTACTGGGAACAAATGTAAACAATGAATGCGACAGAGCAAATTGCTTCAAAACAATCGGATTTTGCTAGAAGGTAAGGGACGAATGAGATGGATTTTTAATTATTTTTAATTTATTGGAATTTCAATGGTTATATGCCAACCAAATTGATTTATTTATTAGATAAATTTGTCAGTAGCAGCAGTTCACGAACGTTTCACACGAGGAACGTGTTATATGTACGGTATGTTCTGTATTCCATTTGTACAGCGAGAACATACGGATACCTTCGTGATAGTTACACATTATTTATTATTCAGGTTTTCTTTCTCATGCTTTCCGTAATGCGGCAATTTTCTGCAAAGCTACTCTATTAGTTGAGCTACTTATTGGTTACATAACCGACAGTGATTTATTCTATCTTCTATCAGCACGTCTAGACCCGGCACTGTCTGTCCCTCACCTATGGCTGTGAGCTGATGCCTATTGCAACCCCGTGCAATCCTTCCTGCTTGCTACGATGCTGCTAAAGAATGCATCCGAGCTGCTTCATCCTGCACTGTTGACAAACCGCACCAAACAGCTCGAAGTAATCGCACGCCTCCAGGCGCTGCCAAAAATTCGTCTAAGCAAAGAACCCGTCACTAAGGAGGCTGCGATATTGATTCCCCTATGCATCGTAGACGATAAGCTAAGTCTGCTTTACACGGTTCGCTCGAGCAAGCTACGTAGCCACCGGGGGCAAGTTTCGTTTCCGGGTATGCAAACTCCAAACCTATTGGAAATTACCATCAACTAATGCAATCTTTCTCCTTAGGTGGCATGAAGGACAAGCAGGATGGCAGCTTCGAGGAGTGCGCCGTTCGCGAGTTCGCAGAGGAAACGGGGATCTTGAAGACATCCGTACACGTATGGGGTCGTGGCAACACCATCCGACCCTACTTTGGCCCGTCGATCACACCGATCGTTGGTAGCGTAATTGACTTTTCATCCGCGCAGTTGAAACCGAGTATGGACGAGGTGGCCAAAGTATTCACCGTGCCGGTGGCACTATTTGCGAACCCCGTGAATCGACGGCACACACAGTTTCGAGCGAATTACACGCTACCCGTGTTCGTGAACGGAGAGGAAACGGTTTGGGGTATTACGGCCATTATTACTCACCTGTTCCTGACCGCATTACTACCCGATGGTGCGTACATTGCTCGGTTACCTTCGATAAAGCGATACGAAGCAAAGCGGACGAAGCGGTAAATGCTGGGTGAAGGGTTGTTTGTTTTTTTGGTGTGTTAACGCCTACTATTGTTATGGAAAAAATCCAATTTGAATATGGTCCAATTTGATTAGTTTTGATAGCTCAATAAATAATTAGGTCAATGGAAAAATTTGCTTTTTAAAGCAATTTAAGTATCACTTACGAATATTAAATCATTTGAAAATATGTTTTTCCCATATGAAATTGTAAATATTTTCTTGTGAATAATGTTGCTACCATGGCTGCAGATTTATATTCAACCGATGGAATAATATGATTTTTCACCATTCGATTTGCAGATTCCTATATTCAAAAATAACTCCACACCCACGAAACCGAAAATGGAGGGAAACCTTCGATTGAAGAAAACACGTTTAATATCGATTTTTGTTGTTCAATTCACCATTCCATCGCACCTGCCTCTCTCCGTCACGCTCTTTTATTTCAGTTTCGTTTGTTGCTCTCATAAAGTGCCAGAATAAACGTAATGGAAATAATGAATCAGGTTAAAAACGAAGGAAAGCCCAGAAAGCCGCTATTGCCGCAGGCACTATTCAACCGCAAATCGGGGCAACAGCACGTGCGAGCGTCGGAAAACCGCCTACACACCACGATGCCACCGTTCGCGGATTACTTGTCCTTGTGATTTGCGGGACAATATACACACGTTCTTGCCTCCTCTATCCTGCCCGCGTACGCACTACGCTAGGATATTTATTGCTACTAGTACTACTACCGCTAATGCTAATATTTTGAAACGGACTGCGCTGTCCGCATGACAGCAGTAGGTCGATTGCAGAATACGTTCGTTATGTGCGGAAGATTACACATTCAACAATAAATTGTGTTTTATTTCATGCTTATTAAGTAATTATAATCGCAAAAGAAATTGAAAACCTTTAAAGACACCGCAAAATGCCTTTTTTAACAAAATGTAGCAAGTGGATAAAGATCTATCACGCAAAAACGAAACAAACCGTACACCAACGGAAATAACTCTAGAAGAGCGGAAGGAGATCGCGCGTGCGCTTGCATCGCTATGATCCTTTAGCAGCATTGCGTTATGGGTCTCGCATCGCTAATGCATGATGATGATAGTTTCTTTTTCATTGTGATTGGTTTGATCTTGTGTTATTAATATGGAAAGCTGGTGGGGATTGTTGCTTCGTTGTTGGCATTTTGCTTTTAAAATGTTTGCGTTTTCTTATTACTTCGTATGTTTGCTTTAGAACGTTGTCGCTCGGTTTTTGTTCTCGTAATGTGTATAATTGTAATAATTCCCTCATGTGACGGTGTGCGAGTGTGCATGGGCGCCGTGAATGC
>JXWZ01007362.1:0-11961 GCA_000956215.1 Anopheles farauti No. 4 | reverse complement strand
GTAATTGAGGAGCAAATTAAATCATTTCACCTGCGCATGGTGCTGCTCGACGGACGATACTGCGGGACGGGTATCATATCGAATCGTGGCTGCCAAACAAATTAAACTCTTCGCAAACGTTCGCCCCTACAAAAAACTGTTCGTTGAGCCAGTTGCGAGGTTCGCCTATACCGTGCGTGTGGACAAAGCAAACGAGCGCAGATAATTTTCCACGAGGAAAAATTAGGAAAATTTACGCAGCATCAGCAGCAGCAGCAGCAGCAGCAGCCGTAGCAGCAATGAAAAACCTCGTCTCAATAATCGATCAATTTCGGACTCCAATCATTTCGTTTCGATCGATACGTCTCCTCAGAATTGCGTCCCGCAGCCAGTGTTTGCTCATGTTTTTTGGAGCGAAGAATGAAATTTGTAATAATGATCTCCAAATCGGAAGATTACCACTTCCTTCACCCGCGCACGGCTAACGATCCGGTTGACTTTTCGTGGTGGTTTCGCGCTCCAAACACTTCCGTGGGCAATAGTGTATGGGAGCGTGGAATAGTGGAAAAGGAGAGTAGAGCGGGAGGAGGGGGAGGAGGAGATTGTGATGGATGTGGGTGCTGGGCTCAATTTTCGATAAATAATTTAATTAGACAGTTACCTATGCCCAAATTCGAACGAATTGCAGATGTTTGTTTTTCTTTCGCTCGATCGTTACACATTTTGCTCGTATCGTGGTGGAAAGATTTTCCACACTGGCACACCCCACACGTCGGAGCCCATGAAGCAGCAACACACAGCGAGGCAAAACGAAAACGATACACCAGAAACAAACTGTAGCGAACGATGCGTGCATTTCGGTAATCGGTGCGAGTAATTGTAATTTATAGCTGCTGTTAAACACGCGCGTTACGGCGTTTGGATGGAATTTTGGTAAAAATGATTCTGAGATTGTGGAAAATTCATATCGCAAGAAGGCGATCTAGTTTGAACATATTTCCAACCGTTTTCGTTATTGAAGATTTTGTTTTGTTTATTGAAGATTGAAAACTGAGTAGCTTTCGAACTCGATGTTAAATTTTCATTTAATTTTATACTTACAGCGAGCTCTACACGATACTGGAACGGCACAAGTTCACGAAAACGTCCCACGGTAAACTGCAGGCCATGTGGCTGGAGGCGCATTATCACGAGGCGGAAAAGCTGCGAGGGCGACCGCTGGGTAAGCATGATCGTGTGTATTCCTATTGAAATTGCTCTCTTACTCGTGGCTAGTTGTGTGTTTTTTGGTTCGGTGCATTTTTAACTAATTTGATTTGATGTTTTCAGTGTTTGAAAAATATAATGTTTAAAATACACGTATGTGAAGAAATTTTTCCAATCAATCTGGTATAGAAGAGACGAAATTGTTGAAGTTGCTTTTATTGTATTATTTAGTGTAGTTGTAGAAGGAAATGAAAATAAAATGATTTTTTATGTGTATACATGTAAATAAAAAGAAAATTAATTGAATAATATTGAAAACAATACATTACATGCATATACTGATGCATATGCGTCGTCTTTACACAAAAACGATAAAAAATTACTTAAATGTAGATAACATTTGTTTACAATTAACACTAAACACTTCTCTAAACAATGCTACATTAAAAAAAAAGCGTTGAAATGTGGTGATTGAGAAAATTGGTGTAATGCTTGTATTTCATTTCGCATAGTAACACTTGATGATTTTATTGATTAATTTCAAATACAATTTATGCATAATTGCACATTATCCTGCCTGCAGTGAATATTAGAAAACAAAAATGTCAAGTAAGTGACTTATTCGGTGTAACAGAAAAAAAGGTTAATAGGTTAAAATAGTATTGAAGTGTTATTGACAAACTAATAAGAGCATGGTAGAACGTGTTTAACGTGTGTGTAATCATTTATGATAATTATTATATACCAGCTAGCCCAGCGTATAGTATGTGCCACATACTCGTATAGCTCTTACCTCAGAGCTGTTATTCCATTAACAATGGTCGGCCGGATACGATGAAACAATTGGTTTGCCTGATTTCCTCCTGGAACATGTGAATAGATATCAGTTGAGCTCTTGCGGCTTTTTTTTCACTTTTGTTTTGTCAGAAAAAATACCATTTCGAAACATCAGAAAAGGATAAGATACGAAAACTCCGTACAGTAGTACCGTGAATCATTTCCATATCGTCCATACCTGCGTCGGATTCTAACTGACAATTTTTTCTGCACATTTAACACTCGACACTTGTCGCATGTCTTCTCAGGTCGGTAGAATCACATAATAATTTCTGCTCGTTCTTTCTCTTTCTCTCCTTTATCGGTTGATGACAATTTTTACCTTCGATGTACCTCGAACGCGACGACAACGACTTCTACATTGTGGCGGATTTGATTGCTGCTGGCAAACGGACTTCCATCATCGGGTTTTTTTTTCCCTCGCGTGGATTCAATATCCGTTCACACCGGATGCGGCTATCCTCGGTGGTAACACAACACACGAAAAAAATAAAAAACTAATGGTCACAATATTCCTCCATGGAACGAACGACGCCCATCGGTGGCAACATCGTGCAGGACCAGTCGATAAGTATCGCGTCCGGAAGAAATTTCCGCTCCCGCGTACGATCTGGGACGGTGAGCAGAAGACGCACTGCTTCAAGGAACGGACGCGTAGCTTGCTGCGCGAATGGTACCTACAGGATCCGTATCCGAACCCGACGAAGAAACGCGAGCTGGCGCAGGCGACCGGACTCACCCCGACGCAGGTGGGAAATTGGTTTAAAAACCGACGCCAGCGGGACCGTGCGGCGGCAGCGAAAAATAGGTAAGTCTGTGTGTGTCTGTGTATCCTTTGGTTGTGCGATCAATTTTTATATCTTTCATCGAGACCGTACATGTGACCGTTCGCGGAAGAACATCCTTTTCACCAGGATGGCCTGCACCAGGATGGAAATCCACTTTTGGCTCGGGGTTTCCTTTACCATGCTCGCATGCTTTACCATGTTCCGAAATGTGTGAGGATAGTTAAAGGTGGATTGAAATTGAGCGGATATGTTGTTTCGTCATATCGTTTTGCAGTGATAAGGATATTGGGGGATTGGCGGATTGTCATTTTTTATTGTCTCATTCACTACGATGTAGGGTACATTTTCTTGGAAAGATAAAGAAAAATTTTTACACTCGTTTAAATGTTATAAACTGCAACTTGAGATAGCTTGTTAGCTTCGTGAAAAAAAACATTATACATATATCGAGAATGAGGTACAATTTCTCTCTAGATAAAGCTCCGTGAACTTTGCAGCAAATGGACAAACGATATAAAAAAGTCTCATTATCATTTATTCACCCATTGTTTCCAAAATTAGGCAAAAACTTGAAGGGAAAAAAATGATACAAAGTGCTGTGAAAGAGATGATGAAACGTTTTTATGATGAATGTAGCCAAAAAGAGAGAAAATCCGCCTACTAAAGGCCACATTTTGAATGCTTGGGCTGGGACGGGGACAGGGTGAAAATGTGCAAATGAGTATAATTGAATTTCATTTCCACACCCACCACCTAATCTCGTTCGTCAGCGTGGGCAAATCGTTAGAGTAGACAAAACAGTTCATAAGACAGTTTTCAATGAAATGGATTGTTTCGTTGACATGATGTTTTCTTTCGATAATACTATGAAACATTTATTTTCATACAAACCATTTACTCCAAGCAATCGAGTTGTTTTTGAGAGAACGTGGGAAGCATGGGAATGTTTTTTTTTCATTTTTGGATTTATTTACGATGTCTTTAATTATTAAATAGAACAGTGTAAATAATACTACATTCTTCGCACTTCTTATCTAACCATGGAATAAAAAAAGCAATGTTCGTGTGAAAATGAGCACCTCTTGCATAAATCTGCATAATTACTCCAAGAACAATAAAAAAAAAAATGACAAAAGTGTTGACGGCGTATAACACACACAAAACAAAAATCACTCTAACCAGTACTCCAGGGTCAGTGCGTCAGTGCTGCTGGACAGTGTGCCATTGGACTAAGTAAACAAATCATTGGGTACTGCAAACAATGGCCGGGCGGATGAAATCTTCATTAACGGCTCTGGTGGGAGTTAGTCTTTGGCGTGTTTTTTTTCTTGTCCTGTCCCACTGACATCGTAACGACTGACGTTTATTGCTCGTTTGGGAGAGGAAATGAGTGAATGAGATAATAGAAATTGTGGAAACCTATTTTAATCACATCATGCATAATTTACTGTTCAATAAAAATCAAGCTGATTTTAATCAAATGAAGTGGGAAGCACCTTGTAGAAATGTGAGACAAAGTATCAATACGATATTTAAAAATTGTGTTTTATGTACACATAAACGTGGACATGGTTCACTTAGAAAACATTTATATTCTTGGTTTTCTGCTTTTGCCAGTGTGTGGTTAGTGCTTCAATGATTATGCACAGTGCCAGGTACAATAAGTATCGCTACGACAACCGTCCGTGCCAGTGAACGCATGTATGTCTCTATCCAAATTGCACGAACGAATAACCCAAACGTTCACATCCGGAATGACCATTTGCCTTACCCGTCTAGCCTAAAGCGGTTGTTTATTTATGACTTAGGTTGGGCACTGGCACTGCCGAAAAACCGCAAATCATTCACACCCCCCGTTTGTTGTTGCGTGGGGGAGTGCAGTTTTCTCCTACCGCCGACTTGACTTGTGTGCCATTTGCTAATCTCGGCTATTATGCTGCTGCTGCTGCTTCTGCTTCACGGCATGAATGAGTTGGCCACCGTCCCACGGAAGCCGTACGCCCTCGGTAGCGGTGCGAAATGGTCTAGACCCGAACCAAAACCATCGGCAAGGGGTCGAAATCCGCAATCCTCAGGTCAGTTCAAACGTTGGTCTGCCTCCAACTGGGAGAATGGGTGGAATGTTTTGGGAAAGCCCGGATTAAGGTTAGTTTCTTCCTGTAAATATTGTGACTATTAAGGCAGCTTTACGGCTAATTACCAGCCTGTCTTGATGCCTTTCCATCTACACATCTTTCTCTCACTCCCTCTCTTTGGGATCGTCTTCGATCGTACCCATGGTTTTGTGAATGAAAGATATAGGAAGTATGATGGTGCTCCTACGCTACGAAACACCACGCAGCAACAGAATGGGTTTTGGAAACATGTAGATCGTCGATACCTGTTCTACCTGTCACCACGGGTTACTGGAGAAGTGAGGCCATGGAAAGGAGCTAATGATGGTGGACGATGTTTTGATTGTGCATGATTATGGCGATTTGTGGTTTTACCGGGACGACAGTCAGACTAATAGCCGGGACAGGGTTGGGGATTATCGAATTCTTCCGTTATCGTCCTGTCTCGATCTTTCGTTATCGAACTCATTCTCAATGGCTGCGCGTTGTCCCGCCAGGCGGGCCTAAATGGCAACCAGAGGAAAGTTAAACTTTTAGTGCGCTTTTTTCGATATGACAAAATGGAAGTCCTTACCTTGGCTTTTGGTGAGGCGGAGTTTGCTATGAAAATCGAACATTTTCGGTTCGGATGTAGGCAGCTTGAAGTGATATTGAAAATAGACGGGTTTAAAGCGTTAGCTTTCACTTTTGATCATTATCTTCGTTATTGATTGGCAAAGCAATGTTGGACGGCCCATCTCACATGCATCTGAACCATTTTGACTTATTGTGGTACACATCAATCCATGATTGCAATACACGTACAAGATATGAATGATCAGATTTTGATCCTAGATATGATGCTTCCATTTGCAGGCGAATGTACAACTCGAAGAACATTTTTTGCTCACTTGAAGCTCTCTCTGTCTCTCTCTCTTGTGTCAGCGCACTGTTGTACCGAAACGATGAGACTTTTTATCGACCAACCCCCAGTTTTGCTCCTATCTGATCGTTATGATATTATCAGCATGAAAGATATTGATGTGTTTCATTCATCCGTGCGTTCCCTAGACAAGCAGCGGAGATACGTGCTTTCGTGCGAATGTTTTCCGATGCGTCATTGTTTGGGCACACGGCTCACCCAAAAGCGATGAGCTCGAGCTCGAATGACAGCCACGAGGCTGCACGTTCGGCAACGATCGACACTCGTACCCAGGGGCCTGCACGGTGGCTGGCAGCACGAGACTTAATTCACCTTTTGTTTGCTTGTTTGTACTCCTCAACAGCTCAATTTTGTGTAACATAATTGATTGGAAATAGCTTCTGAATTACTGGCAGATCCCATCCCATCCCCCATCCATCCATTCTTCGTGCAGGCATCAGGCGGATCGAGCATTCCCAACCGTTCCTAACCGTGTCAGAGGTTCATCGGGGCCTCGGCGTTGATCGGTGTTGATGCTATTGTGAATACTGGAGGCTAGCTCCATCGCTACCGTTGGGTGAATGCCTGCTCCCAAGTCCGGGGAGTTGCCTATCCGTGCGATGGGTTTGGCAATTTTGGCAGTAGGTAACTCCGGTCGTGTGGCTTGGGATTTTAAAATCTTGAAACTCATCCCCGTGACTGCGGTGACGGAGGGGGGGGGAGGGGGCTCGTGGAGACGGGAGACGGTGGGTTGATTTTAGATATCAAAAATATCGGTGTTATGCAGTATGCGCGTAAAATGGATCGAAAATTGATTGAGAAAGATAGATGGCTGGAATGGCCAGGATGCTACGGCAATGAAGCTGTTAACGGTGCTGACGACGTGCTGGCGACGTGAAGAAAATCGTTGGGCAATCGTAGATGTATAGAATTCCGGAGAAGCCGGAGTCGAAGTGAATTCGATTGAATTGGAGGAACATTTTCGTTTTCGCTTTTATAACGCTCTCTTGCTCGATGGTGATCATGGTTGATCGTGGGGTAATCGTTCGGAATGATTCACGATTGATCTGGAGCGTTAGCTATGAGCGTAGTTCAGAATGGCTTAATCTGATGTGAAGGAATCAAACCGTCTTAGTAAACGAGCGGGGCTGATTTCATCCGTAAAAAGAATGAATTGATTATTTGTTTATACATCATTGTTTTATTTGTACCGATTTTTATCGCAATCGGTAACATTTCTATTCATTTTATTCTGTTTGTTTTTTTTCTAACAGTGATCCTCTGGATTCTTCTTCTTCTATAGTGTTCTTTATATTTTATGAGAAAAAAACACGTATTGATTCAATATATAAACGACGAGTCTGGGAACGAATTGCCCAAGACGATAGTGGAAAGTAACGAAATAACGCTGAGTTCGCTGGAGGCTTCTACGTTGGAGCAAACGCGGAGTCAAGGGGAAGTCGCGATGACGCGATAATAACGCGATCGACGATGACTGTGGATGTTTGCGTTTACGTTGAAAACTCGCGCTCATTAAATGCTATAATCTAAACAAGCTATCGTTTTAAGAGATTTTTTCCCTCTTCAGTCTGCCCGGTGGTACGGGCTAACCTTGCTACTGTGGGGTTTGCCAGGAGCTATCACCTTGGCACATCTGGAAGTTGTTTTTTTTTTCCTCCTTTCCACCACACATTGAACACTTCGCTCGAGATAGTCTTACTGCTACTGCGCTGTGCTGCGATCGTTACTTTCCTTCCGGCCACACAGCAACAGCAAGAAGAGATAAAATACTACCTCGCGGCAATTTTCTCATGGAATTATTAGTATTCAAATTTATGAAGATTGACCATTAACTGTAAATCTGGGTCGTTTCGTGTTCGGGATACCGATGCAGAAAGTGTTCTGCGATCGCGCAGGGCAAAACATTCCGGTAGAGTTTGCTTGAAAGGCCAAAGTATTCGAAGCCCAACAGAAGTCGAATGATTCGTTGGGATGCGCAATCAGTTGATGAATCTTAGCATACGCTGGATACGCTCATTTTCTTACGATCGCAGTGGTCGAGTGCCATCAATCATCATGGCGTGCATGGCGTGGCTACTGGTGCGGATTCGTTCAAAAAAAAAAAACCCCTTCGGTTATGCCAGGAAATGGTTGTCAGCTTCATTGATGAAGTATTCAAAGAGTGGTTAAATTAAATTCTAAATTTCATTTTTCTATGATATACACATCTCTCACTACAGCGTGTGAAGCAGCATCGCAAAAGAGGGTGTTTTACCGCTTGAAATAGGTCACGCGCGTCGTTGGGTGATTTTTAAATTACGCTAGACGCTGATCCCATGCAAGGGTACGTGATACAAAAGCTCATGTACGCTGAACGCTACACGGTTTAAAAAGAAAACTCCAGATCCAGCTTCCGCCGTTGACGTAGGATGCTAAATTAATTAAAAGCGCTGCAAACTGTCTCAAATGGGCTGGTGCGCTCGTTTGCCAGTGATTGACTCTGGTATGTGGCAGATTGCTGGCAGTAACGCAGTAGCCCATCACCCGGATCGCCATTGGCCGACTCACGATCTTCATCTAATCGAGCTCAATTGGTAATTTAGCAGTTGAAAACGCCGGATTGGTGGTCCGGTCGGGGATGATGATGCGATCAATTTGATCCGTTTGAGGCAATATCGCCATTTGCATTGCATATGCGATGCGCGGTCACGACGAGGACGAGGCCCGATCCGGTAGAGCACAATGCACAAATCTAAAACTAATCAGAATTGATGTGAAATTGTCTGCTGCTGCTCCCGTTTGTACGTTGCCGAACCCGGGACTAGTTTGGCAGCATCGTTGTTATTCCGTGAGCTCGCTGGGAAGTAATCAGTGTCTCCGGTGCAGAGTAGTTCCTATTATGGCGATGGATACCAGCGAGCCATGGGTGGCATTCTTCGGCTGGTTGCGCAAATATGCACGATTACAAGGCAAAATTATGCTGCCTGCCGAATGAAACTGTCACCACTAATTATGTGTATGCGAAAGTGCCAGCTTTCTTGTCCTTGGTTGGCTGTCTTGTGTGTACCACGTTCTGCGGTTGAATTGATCCTGACCGGGTACCTAAACGATGGACTGAAGACACACACATACACAAAATTTTCCACGAACGTGCATTCCGGGCTGCCGAAAGTGTCGCAAAACATCCTGTCCTTCCATCGAGCGGACTGCACGCTGGCTCCTGTTCTGTCGCCGCTTAAGTGCGCTGCCATCTACAGCGTGCAAATACTCCTAATGAGGTAAAACTATAATTGCTCAACATCTCTATAATTGACAGCGCTTATGGATGCAGCGTGTGCTGCGTACGATGAAATAATAATCGTCATCATAATTCTGGTTGGGCCGGTTTTCGCACCGTGCGAGCTCCGTGCGTGGCGTTCAGAAGCTTCATCTGCCTGGCCTGATTTGGGTGCTGCCAGAGGAGAAAATATTGGAACACTCATGCATTATGCATTGGCAACGGGGGTCAATTCTTACAGAGGTTTTTTTTCTCAATAACTTTTCAATCATTTTTGATATTTTTCTTTTACGCTGGCCTGTGCGACATTCAGGAATCGGTAAACCAGAGCGGAGATGGTTGCTTCCGGAGAAGATTTCGCTTACTATGTG
Organism: Anopheles farauti No. 4; assembly: GCA_000956215.1. Taxonomy (NCBI): domain Eukaryota; kingdom Metazoa; phylum Arthropoda; class Insecta; order Diptera; family Culicidae; genus Anopheles; species Anopheles farauti No. 4. The sequence continues at coordinate 2,488 of JXWZ01007362.1, read as the reverse complement.
CAAAGTACGACATACGGCAGACGGTAGGCGCTAATAGTTTCCTAAAGCGGCTCGCACCGCTATCCTATCGCCTGGGGTTGACAGTTTTGAAGCCCATGTAGGCTCCCCGGAGCGCTCATTGAAGATGGACGCTGTTTGGTGGGTACTTTTGCTTACCTTTGCTCCTCTCAGCCAGATTCTAGAAGCGGGAAGCCCGTGGGGAATGTACCGAACAAAGGTATCGATAATTAAGCGTGCTAATTAATTCCTCTTCATTTGGTGAAACGATCCGTGCCGATCCGGTAGATTGCTGTGATGCCACGGAATGGTAAACTCCAGTTATGACAACTTACTTTGCCGCGGCGTAATACTTCGTTCGTTCGTCGTTGGTCGACCTGGTAATGACTTTGCAGCAACGGTTGTGCAAATCACAAATACACACCCTGGCTACCATAATTGCGCTAAAAATCGTAACCGAAACATATGTGTTTCGTGGGCAGCGTCTTTCCCCTTTCGGTCGTTACAAAGCTTTTGGGCGAAATTTATTACAGACGAGCGTAAAATTTTGTGAAAAATACAAAAGCCATTAGAACCTGCTTCATCGGAGAAGAAGAAGAAGAAGAAGAAGAAAAGAGGGAGAGAGAGGGGTAGAAGAGGAACTTGGTTGTACGGGCTGACAAATGGCTCTTCGCTCGTCCAACCAAACTTACACACACACACCAAACCGGCTCTCGCGGTCAGTTTGCAAACGATCGCGGTTTGTTTTATTTCACTTTCATTCGTTTCGGGTGTTTTTTTTTCATGTAGCGTGATAATGTTGTGCATTCCGTATGCCGTGGTGGTGTACGGCAGGCTGATATTTTAATATTTTTGGAGCATGAAACCTTTTCATTAGTTGCCGCAAATGAAGCTTTAACGATTTGTAACGCATCTCACCTTTTTTTAGATGTGGGGAAGGGGGACAGGGAAGCAGTAGGAAATGTGCAGCGGACAGTTTTGGAATGTTTGAAACATTCTAGGGAGGGTATTCAAGTTCGTGCTAAGGACCTCATAAAATGAGCAGATAACTTGTTTGGGGTGAGAGATTCTGGGCTCTTCTGGGTGAACAGCTGTGGTTCGGCAAAGAATCGCGCATACAATGTTTGTTCCAACCCCGCTGTGTCAGAGAAGATCATTAGCGTCCACTTTAATTTACCATTAATTTTACATACGCGAGCTGGTTTTAGATTTTATGATTATTTTTGTCAAATTGAGCGGGTATTCTGGTGTGCTTAAATAAGCAACGAATGTTTAACGCAGTTGGACTATTCCTCAGTTGTTTCTATTTTAATATTCCAAAATCCCAAAGCGAGCTACCATATTGTATGCTCTTTTCATACTTTCATGCATAGCCCCCAAGCTTAGCCAAAAATTTGGTGCAGCTATTCGCACATTTCGCGCTAATGATAATGGTTCAGACACTTAACAGCCCGGAGGGAAAATGTTCAGGCTTCATTTGTAACTAAGCCGACCGGGTGTAGAACGCATTTGTCGCATTTTTTTGTGTGCTTCTTGTGTTTTTCCAGCCAGCCATATATTGTGCGCTTTGGTTCGGGTGGTTTTTGTTTTAGCACTTTTGTTTTGTTTCAAATTCCAGCAAGACTATCAACGACTGTGCGAGGAAACGAAACATTAGACAACATTAAACTCCTTTACATTGCTGCTGGCATTAGGCGTTATTATCGCTGTTTGTATCGCGCTGGCTGGCAACATTATTTGATTATGGGTGTAATGCGCGATCAACACCAGTGTTGCTGGTTTGATCCAGCGAGCAAGTAGAAAGAAAACAATAACCACAACAACATTGCAAACCATTTCGCCCCAAAAAACATAATGACCGATTTGCGGGGCGAGTGTGGGCAATCAAGTGTGCTTGTGTTCTGCAAGACGAAAGCCATTAGTGCACGTATGATGTTGTTAGATCGGTGATAAAAGGACGAACTCGCCAGAAGCCACAAGAGCCCGGGAGTGATTAGAGGTGCGATGATAATCAACGGGAGTGGCTTGCATATCGGTGACAAAGCTTAAAATTATAATAAGCGGTTTGCCGACTCGACGTGTCCCGTAGTGTGATATCATAACGCATCAGCATTAGGTGTAATTTGTGCAGTTCGCACGGTGCATGCGTTGTCGATGGGGGCTTAATGAATAAATGTGAAATGAAATCTAACACAAATTTTGACATAGTTGGCTAAGCACTTTATTAATGTTGAATGTATTACGTAGCTACATTACTTCTATGACAGAAAACAACTTAATGGACATACATAAAGTATACACGCTTAAAGCATTGTGTTTTTATATTGATAACTAAGAAACAATATTATTCATTGATTGCCTGCTACAATTTTTATATAACCTGCTCCTTATTTCATACAATATTGTATAATATGGTATTAATGTCCTTGCATGTCGGGCCGATTGGTAATTTTTTTTCAATAATATTGAATCAAATAAATTGATTTTATGT
>JXWZ01007359.1:0-15117 GCA_000956215.1 Anopheles farauti No. 4 | reverse complement strand
GTAAAACACAAAGGCCGGGATAAGTAAACCATTTTCCATCTCTAATACCTTAATGAAATGTGCTTTGCGACACGCACGGGGACGTGGGATGTAGGCACATAAAATAGGTATGGTACGTGGTGTCACACAATGGACCCAGACCCGCACCTTCTGTTCCTCCCCGGGTCCATTGCGATCGCAGGCAATTCGTCTTCAATTTTCGGGACACCGATAAACCTATTGCTGGCAGCTAATTTCCTACAGAGGATTACAAGCACGACTTCCGAAAACCCCCTAGAAGAGTGCCTTGGTTGGTGCGGTAAATGCCAATTCATGCGCCACTTTCGGACGCGGACACGGAAACGGACTTCGTGCCCAATCACGCTCCGATCGGCATTGCCACGAGTCCCGGGATGTGGGAGGCGAAGAGATTAGCGAAATAAAAGCAGTGCACCGCCGGGGAAGCACGCACACACCGACGCGGCAATCAATTCGCACCGGACAAACACAACATATCTGCACCGAAGGACTGGGAGAGGATTTATTTGTCCTTGTGTTCGCCGACGTCGCACCCTGCCGTGGTGCCGGCCGACGGGAGATTGATGCAATGATAGCGACGTGCGTGTGTGTCTTCTCGGTTAAATGTCTTACTTTGCGCGCCAGTTTTCCAATCCTGTTCCGTATGCGAACAAAAAAAAAAGAAGCGCAAAACTAGAAAGACGCGAGAGAGAAATCATGAAAACATGACTAAGCCAGTATGTGGTCTGGCCTAATAACGCGCGCGCCGGCGATCTCAATCAAGTTAAAAGCGAAATATAAATTACACCAGCCCACCTACCTCTCAGCACACACGCACACGGGTGCATGCATGCGGCATGGGTAGGCTACTACGCTCCACATGGAGGCGCTAGCGCTACACACACTGTACAGAGAGCTACAGCCTGCGGCGGCAACTTCCTCCGATGTATTACAAATCGCCCATTTGATCCAACCGAACCCAAACACACGCGGACATTGGTGGAGGGAAACAAGCAAGTATCGGGCGAGGAAGAGAGCGCGACGAAGAAACAGACCTGGAGGCGTCATGTACGGTGGAGGGCAAGACAACTCGCGAGCGAGGCATGATCTGGATACACCAAGTCCATTGGAGTAATGATGACGATTACAATTGATTCTCTTTTCGTATGGCGCGCGAATGGAAATCTCTTCCACGATGGAGCCGATGCCGTGGTTATTACGTGAAATCTTCTCCGTTTGAATGCAGCGTGCACCGGGAATGTCGTAAAAGCAACTCCCCGCGAAACGGATGGGAGGGAGGCCGTGTTTCCGTCCACCGCGCGCCGCCAGCTTGATCGACGTGATCGTCGGACTGGTGAGTAGCTTCCGACAACTGCCGCGTGCTGCTACCGAACCGGGCCGGCAATTTGGTGGATTCTCGCATTGGCACATCGATTTCCTTTTCCTGCGCCCCTGCCCGACCCGTTAGCTTGCCCAGTGCCCGTTACGTGAGCGGAAGAATCGCTAATGGAAGATGCGAAGTTCATTTGCCATCGTGGATCAACGAAAAAAAAAGCTTTCGTAGGCATTTCTCGCTGAAATTACTAGCTTTTTGGCCTGATTGTAGTCTGGCGCAGTTCGGAAAAGGATGCTGCAGGAAGTTAGCCGATACGAAATCGATTATTATTGCCACTTACCATAACTATTCCGGGGGTGCTTGAGTAGTACTATTCCAATAAAGTAAACGTGTCTAGAATGCAGTAGCCTTTCTAGGCTGTGCTTATACCTAGCGATAATATTTTTGGTAATCTTATAATAACATCACATAGAAAACACTTAAATGTACCGCATATGCAAAACTAAACGCGTTAAGAATATGAAAGCCTGTTTCACCGCGAAACAGTAACAACATAATCAACATTCCAATCAATCCTCACTGCTCAGAGCTCAAGGTGTATAATCTCGTTCCATTCTTCAAGGATTCGCACCAGTGTAAAAAGCCCTACGGTGGCGAAAAAGAACACAAACATAATTGCAAACAAATTATCCCACCTTCGTCGATATGTTTTTGCTAGCGGGAGTATTTTTTTATACTGCCCACAGGATCGACTCCAACTCCAACTCCAGTTGATCAATAATGGCGCTGTGTTTTTGCAGACTACTTTCCGCCATCGCATTTTTAGAGTGGTCCGCTATTGAGTGGTCGCTATTTGATCGCCCGCTATTAAACAGAATGATCGCTCGTCACTATAATGGACCGAATGCATGCGCAAATCATAAATAATATGGACAAATCGTGATCTCTTGGGAGATGTTTTAAAACATGTTTAGCTCTGGACATGAATTCTTTGACAGCAACGAAAAAAAAACGCCAGCGTAGCTCGTGCTACACAAAAGTGTAAGAAAATTATATCGTTAACCACGACGAGGCAGCCATAAAAACAAAGCGACCTTCAGTGCGCGAACGAGCAGTCAGTAAAAACTGTTACATCTAATAAGACAGAACGAACCGAACGATCACCCGTTTCCCGGAATGGATGATTGCATGAATGAAACGGAGGAAAACGCGGGAAGATAACGAACATGATACGCACACACAAAAAAAAGTATAACAACCACATCTGATAGATCAGCGCGTCCGATTAGTACGCCGATACTCTGTATCTTGACGAGGAACGCGCGTACGCCCGGTCCGAGATGAAGAAATTAAATTCCCGATCCCCGACCATTCCTTCATTGTCCGGCCGGCGGCGGCGACACGACGGCTTTCCCATGGTCACGAGAGCGCGCTCGCACACACACACACACACACACAGTGCACTGACCAGCTTCAACAGGAAAAAAAGCAATTTTTCAGCTCGCACCAACTGATTGGCGATTGGTGACTTGGGTATTTTTCCCTGACCCGATCTGCCCCAAGTCATCGTCGTTGTCGTCGTCATCATCTGGCGGCAATGTTTCCCAAACTGGGCTTCTCTCGTTCGCTTCAAGCAATCGGTCAAAATGCCACACCACATCGTTTCGTTGCGTTGTTGAGTAAGAAAAGTCAATCACACCAAGAGACCAGGTTGAACTTCATAGTTTACGCATATGTGTGGATGTGTTCGTCTGGGAATTTTTCCACCAACAGTCTCCTTTCTCTCGCACAGGCCTACATTTCCAACCAAAAAAACAATCAATTAATGGGCAGTTTTCCCACCTGACAGTCACCGGTGCCTCTAAGAAGCAATCTGTAAAAGTGTCAGAAGTTGCTGGAATTTTTAATTACTTCACTCCAGCTGAATGGCACCCTAGCGCCGTAGATGTCTTGCGAGGAATAATGAAGTAATTTTAATTACACGCCAAAAAAGACCATGGATGGATTACTGTCATGTGTATTCAACAGGTCGTTGGGTCTAACGCCTGGGAAGTCAAATGAAGCAAATAGCAACAGCTTTGAAGAAGCGAACCAAAATATAAAAACAAACGGATTTCAAATTCTGTAGTCTCCAACCCAATGGACATCCCTCCAGTTGAGCCGCACTGGAGGTGATGATCGCAAAAGGCAGTGAAACTACTTTTCCCTAGCCTGGAAAGCGGCTCTCAAAACATCAAACAGCTCGGTGTCTCTCTCGCACTATCTCCACCAGATCCAAACCGATAATGCGTCCCGAATCGTGCCGAAGAATAAATATTTGCATGCCCTACCTACGGGCCGACGAAAGTTCGTGTGGATGAGTCGCAGGTGTGTGTGCTTTCTCTGTTTTATGTACACCTCCGAAGGGCGTGGAAAGGGTTCCTCAAATCGAGTGTCGACGTGTCATCTTCAAAACCGAGCCGCCCTTTTGTATGTGGATCGACGATGTTCAAGTGAGAACGCGTCGCTCTACCTCACGCTCGTCGCTGTCTCGAACGAACAAATAAAGTCCCTATCCATCCGTCCAACCATCCCGTTGGAAACAATGCAGTTCCTTCACAGTACACCACACCGAATATCGTAGCTGGGAAGACTGTCAAGATCAATCGGCATCTTTGTTCCGGATCTTAAAGTTCCTCAATGAAGGTGGCTCCTCATCTCGTGCCGCGGAGTTGATGCGCACTGGGTCAAGTGCACGTGCGGGCTGTAAGCTGTGGCAACACATCTAACACTGTTAAGAGGATGTTGTCGGCTTTTTGATAAATCAACAACGGCACCATGTGATCCAATGACAATGTAGTGTAGGTAAATCTCGTGATACGTGTTGGGCAGCTTTGGAAAATAACAACTATAGCCATTGAGCATGGCTCATCAAGCTCTCCAGTACCTTTTCCTCCGTCATGCCATTACAAACAGCACGCAGCGCGTTCGAAACATATACCAAGCTCGCTGTAGAATATTTGAGCCGTTCGCCTATTGACTATCTCCTCTGTTTACCAATTACTGTAGTTATATTCTGCATACGCTTTTAGAGATCCGCGCTGGGAAGTTACAATGCAAGGTTATTGACCCGTAACAGATGTGAAAAGCTGTTCCATCCTCCAATTACTCGGCCGTAGTTACATTGCCGACGCTCCTCTCTCGGTACCTCGAATGCGACGGGAGGCCCAGCACAGCGGGAATTCGTGGGAGTATCCATAGCCGCTGAAGTGAGTAGAAATATTGGCACTCAATTAAAATTATCGTCCATTCAGCGGAACGAATGGGCGCACCGCTGGATGGTTGTTGATACAATCCCAGTATCATTATACTCACAGTCCAAAACCCACTTTACACCACTACTGGCCGGAATGAATCATCATCATCATCATCATCATGAGCTGTAAACGCATACACATGAAGTCATGTTTGTGTTTGCCTAACCAACAAGAACTAATCAATCAACGCAAATCACCAGAGAATTGCACCGTCGACCAGTGGAGTGTACGGGGTCCAGCAGTTCGCACTAGAGAGAGCATTTCATCAGGTCCCACACGTTGGACTGCCACCAATCCATGCAACAAACCAGCGGACACAGGAAAAAAAAGTTGCAAGTGTTGCGCTGTTCGATCACAAGCAAACAAATACCATCCTGTAACATGGTCCTCCATATATCCCGACGACGATGGCAATGGATCCTGGACAGAGACTGGCACAAGTTCTCGCCCTTCGTGGCTTATTGCGAAGTTTGCGCCACCGATCAATATTCATACCCGAAGCGCGTTCGAACCCATCACCATTAAATGGACATTTTCTCCCCGGACACTAATTCCCGAGCCCATCAAAGGTCCCGGATCTGTGCCGCGTTCATAGCCGGCGATGTTCGAAGCGCGAAAAACTTCCGGTTTGGAAGTGGTTTTTTTTATTTTGGCGGTTGGAGCGATGGTACCCGTGGGGGTCGTTGTCTGTAGCACTACTTTTCACTTCATCGTGAAGGTTATCGATGGCGTGAGATATTATTCGTGAAACACAGCACACCACTCAGCGAGATTTCTTGATCGTTGTGACTTTAATATGTTGAGGAATTCAAACAAATTTAACCTGCAGGAGGTCTGCTGATCCTACACATTCACATACCACCATTTCTACGAACTGTTTTTCCATCTCATTGATTCTTTCCTAAAACTGCGGTTTGTTGCGCGTTTGATGTACGCCACACAATAAACAAACGTTTTTCGCTTTGATTTGCTCGAAAACCGATTCGTTTCGATTGCGGTGAATAAAAATCGCTCAACAAGCGCGCCCTCCGACACTCAGAGGGCTGGCAGGGGGGGAACAGAACTTACCGCTTGACTGAACTTTTCGTTCACAAGATACGAAAAACGGAGCAGAAAAAAGCAAAAAATGATGGTCAGTCAAAAAAGCATCGAAATACGCGCAACAAGTCCTGTGATCCTTTTTCGTTTTATTTATTTTTTTTTTTGTATCTGGTGCCCGGTGTTTTGTAATACTCCTTCGGAACACCGCTTGTCGTACACAAAGCTCCCTTTCGGGAAAAACACGCTACCACCGACAGATGTTTTATCTCCCGCTGTACATGGCACGGCACCGCTTCGTTACTCAACCCGTTCCCCGTGCCGTGGCAGACACACCACAAGAGGTCCTTTCACGCAAGCGAGCAAATGGGCGGGGACGTCGGGGAGGGATCCGGTTTTCCTTCGCTTCGGAATCAACCGGTCGATTTCGGTTTGGTTCGTTTCGAGAGGGAAAATCAGGTTAAAAACAACCCACCCGAAGAAGTACGTTCAACTTTTGCGGGGGAGCCCGCGAACCACAAGCCATTACGGTGGATGCAGGTGCCATTGTGAAGGAGGGAAGGGGGAAATGTGGGGGAGGATCTTGGGCAAAAGCTTTCTTCTTACTCCTACTCTTTCAAAAAAAAAACCACCATCTGTTTGCTGTAGCAGACCAGGACAAGAGGTTCAAGCTACCGAACGGGCAAATAACCAGAGCCTTTGCCCCGCCACGTCTCGCCGAGGAAAGTTTAGTGAAAAGTTTCTCGTCTCCCATAGTTACCCTCAGCCCGCACCCTCGCCACAAGAGGATACAACATTTTTCCGTCCGAATGGAAAACAAATTGAAAACGTCAAAGTTTTCTACGCTGAAAGATCTCTGAAAGTCGGTACGGGTGGTCTCTTTTTAGCCAGCCGGGGAAAACTTCACCTTCCTTCACTCACGCGTGCATAAAGCATAAAATTGCACGTGTACCGAAAGGATTTGCGCTCGGTACACAACTCTTTAAAACCTCCCTCACCCCCTGGCGTTGTGCAAATATGGTGCGTATTTAAAGAGGAAAATCCGGTTCACCGCCCGGTTCTTTGTGGTACACCCGAAGGAATGCAATCAGACACACAACAATCCGGGCTTGAATGTGGTCGTGTGGTGACTGTAGTAGCCAGTGAAAGTCCGACGAATCGCATCCTTTCTGTCGGAGCAGAAAAATCAATACTTTTAAAGCCTTTCCTATGTATGTGCGCCGGCGGATGGGACGGGGCAGCTGAACTCTTCTTCCTCGGAGAGTACGAAAAGGTCAATCGGTTGTAGATGGTTCGCTTCATATACGAAACTTTTACCTATACCATCCTCTAACACGACCCACTGACGCTAGACGCTCTTTGGTGATGATCTTCACGACCAGACTAACCGTTGCGTGAGAGCAACCTTCAGCAAACACCGAGCACGGATAAAAAACGAGCAAAAAAAAAGAAACGCAACCACTTTTCCGCCTGGCAAGTGGAAAGTGTTACCTCACAAAAGCTCGCAATTGAGATGGAGTAAAAACACACCACCGACAGAACAGAGCAGAACCGCGGAAAACTCTTCCAACACTCCCTTCCTTCATCCTTCCCTTGCGCTACCCTTTATCTGGGGTTGGTGGTTCACCTACGGTGTTGTTAGATTGTAGAGTGAAACAAAAATCCCAGGGAAAAAACAGTGCGCGGCATTTATTTTCATCTTCGCCTTTCGCCGCACGATGTGGATAAGGATGTGGTTTGCGCCACATCGCACGTTTTCCTCCGGTTGACGGGGGCGCGTTTGCAGACGGAAACGGAGAACAGGCAGGAGGTCTTTATCTCCGCATAGGTGAACGTGTGCTTCCATCCATCGCACACCGGCACACCGTACCTTGAGGTTATTTTGCTGTTTTAGCTGCCATTTTATAACCCCATCGTTGCAAAAGGAAATAAAAAAAAAGCTACAAATGAGAAAGAAGAACCGCTGCTCTCGAACATATGTTTCATCACGCATGGGTTGGATTCTTCCTACCTACGTTCCCCGCGTGTTGCGTGTGCAAATGGAGTAGCAACAACTGTTGAAAGCTTTTGTGGCGCACAATTAACATATGAAAACAAACAATATTTGTCATAAGATTTCACAATGTAATAATATCGAAAAGATCCATCTTTTCAGTTCAGATTTATTCAAGTAGTGCTAGGATTATTTGCACAAATCTATCTAGTAACTTTAAAGCACATCTTTATGTCAATGATAAATACATGAACATTTATTCTTCAAAAACTTTGCATATTCAAATCTGAATTTGCATTTACTCTTCATTCTTCCACAGCGAACACCGGAGCCCAGCCAAGGTCCAGTGAACCAGTGCCCCGTTTCATTATCACCAGTGTCGAGTGCGCTCTGGGCTCGTTTTTTATCAATTTTTCACCACTCTTTGTCTGCTTTCCACCAAACCGACCGACCTCCTCCCTGTTCCTCCCTGCACAGCCACTCTAATTAGTGTGGTTTTGCTTCCGAACGGTGCATCGCTCCCCTCCGTCATATCCTTCACGCAAAAACTTGCTGGCGCCGCCGGTGTATCAAATGGCAAATCCCAGCCCACACACAAAAATTCTGACACACCACCACCCACGTGGGCGAGAGCAAAGGAGGTGGCATAGCGCAGCGAAGGGGCACCGACCGAGAGGTAATTTCGCAGCCATTTAAAGGCCGAGAGGCTAATGACAATGATGATGATAGTAGTTGAAAATGAGAAGAAAGAAGTATGTGTGCGTGTGTGTGTGTGTGTGTGTCTGTGGTGATGGAAAATGGGGACGCTCTGGAACTGAACCGGATGACGCAGACCATCGCACACAGAAAAGCGAGTTCATTAGCTTATTTGCTCTTCGGTGGAAACGTTACCATTTTGGTGCTTCGGTACCGTGAATATCCACCAAGCTGGTGCACCGAAACGGCCGCTTCCGTACCGAGGTTTGTAGGCGATAAAGGTTAAATTATTTCCGCCAGCATACCGTCACACCAGCAAATTCATCATAATCGCTTCGATATCGGAACATTTTGGCCTTCATTTACAAAACAATAAATAAATGAATGCACATTTTCTCACGCCTTTCCCTCCACCGTGTTTGTTTGGGGTTATTGTTTTTGCAAAAATTAATCCCCACTTTAGTGTTACGAGAGCGTACGTGCATAATAAATAATACCAATCCTCCCTTTCGGTCGATATTCACCTGTTGTTGTTGCTGCTGCTTCCGGAATCGCTTAGCAAGAATAATCCTGTTACACGATAAGTGCATCCCTTATTTTAATATGTTTGGTTTCACAGTACAAGTGCACAGTGCCATATTCCTGGCTGTATGAATAGATTACGCAAATATTCCCACATCGTGTTAATAAGGAAGAAAATCAACTTCGATTTCGGGATCAAATAGATTATTTAGTCGGCGATTTATTGAGTATTATATCAAATATGAGCAGGTCCGGGATTTTTGCGATAAATTATAATCATTAAGTGAAAATATTTTATTTCGCGCATTCGATATTTGCACCTGCCACAATGTGTCAGAATAAACACGGAACAGAGGCAGCTTCGCGCTCCAATCTCACATTCAGTCGTAGATATATTTCCCAGTACGATTTGAACCGTGGTTTTGGTGACAGCGTCTACTGAAAATCCAAAACGAAAAACGAATCACACCGAAACCGAAATGCGAAAAAAAAAACATAATGCCACCGATGTGAAAATCCTCCCGGGATGTGGAAAATGTGCTGTGCCGAGCAGCGGTGGGATTAGCTCGCATTTGCACCAACACAATTATTTCGCTCCATAAATCCGACCACGATTTGCTTTCCCTCTCCCTCTCTCGCTCTCTCTATCATCCTACAGACACGTCCTTTTGGGGCAGAAAAAAAACACGCACCGGAAAAGCGCGCAAACAGGGAATTCTCATAAATCTCCTGGCCGCCGACTCCGTGGATGCGGGGGAGGAAGCAAAGCGTGGCCCAATTTCCCTCGCGCAGAAACGGAACCACTAAAGACGAAAAAACACCCTAGAAAATAGCACTGCGTTCGCGTTATCAAGATGCAATGAATCTTCAACGGGCGGCAGGACACAACGGGACGATGCGCGCAACAATTCGCTATTTTCACCCACCACAGGCCAGCTGATGACACCTCTTGATACAGTGTGAGCTTTTTTAAAAGGACACGCGGTCGACGACCTCCCGGCGCTCTCCCAGTGGGACATATCGCACAGTTCCTCTCTTATCGCGTGAGAAGATGACATTTTAGGGCTTCCTCAAATTCATATTGTTTCATTCGAAGATTAGCGCCGGGCAGAGCGAATTTAGTCGACCAACACCCCCCTTTTGGGTGACACAAATTCAAACTTCCTGTCTGCCAAGGGATTTAAAAAAAAAAGCTAAAGAAAAACGATGCCCACTGGTAGACGCGCGGGAGCGAAATAAAGCTGCCAGAGCAAATGTCATAAATAATAACGAAAGCGCACACATAAACGTGTCGCAGGCTGGGTGTGTATTATACACCTCACACAAATCGCTATGCTTCTGGCGCGACCAGCTATTACGGGATACGTACACAGTGAAAACTTCGTTTTTATGACCCTGCCCCGATGCGCCTACATCTTTTCGCGTGGTCTCAAGTTCCACACGGTAAACCATCCTCCTGGAAGCACCACAAACTCCGCTGCGAGGTCATTGCAGGGCGCGCACAGAATTCATATTTGATGAGCGAAAGGTGGGCCCCACCGGTATGGGCGGGGGAGGGCAGTAACAAGGCAGAACAAGGTTGCCCCGGGAGGACCTACCCAGACCAAGCGAAGTAAAAGAAGTTGGGCGCTTTTCGGTTTTACGACGTTTGCCGGTAATCAGTTTGGTGTGCTGTTTTTAAAAGCAGATTGCGAGATTTTGCTGAGTGGCAGCATCAAAAGGCGCTGCCAAACGACAACGAAGACGTCAAAAGCTCGCAACAAACGCCTCCTCTATTCGGTGTCTGTTGAAAAGAAAGTTTACGGATCAATTTACAACCATTTCTTCTTCGTCCTGCTGGTCTCTCGCGTTCGACCCTCTGTGGTGCATTCCAAAGGCTCACCTCTATCGCTCATCTTTCATCCGTCCATGGTGGTGGATGATCGTGTGTGGGATCTTCACTCGACGCATTGACGAACACATGATACGTCTTCTGCCAGTGGCTCGAGTGCCGAGGGTAGGAAAAACCTCAAACCCCAACTACACCTAGGCGCACCTTTTCCTAAAACGAAGATGCGCCCCAGAGGCCAACCGTTTCCGTTCCAGGCGTGTATATGGTTTCAAGTTTCCGATACTTTAAGAGCCGCTGCTCGCCGCTGCTCGCCGACAAGAACGCGAAACTTTTCCAATCCAACACAGTACCGCGAACGCTCCTGGAGGCGGCTTTACGCTACGTTCCGTTGCGACGGATAATGAACGATAAATTATCGATGCAGAGGATGATGAAGGCCTAACTTAATCCTCCCCCCATCCAACCAATCTACCCACCTACCTAGTGGGCGATTTGGCAAGGGAATTTTTGGACCGGCAACGACTATAAAATGGATCCCCGGTTCGCAAAGGAAATTTTGCCCAATAGATTAAATTGGCAAAGTTTGCCATAATGCGCGCGATTTCCCCTCTCCCACTCGGTTTCGGGCGGGAAAAGTGGAGTTTATTAGGCAAAGTGCATTAAAGCACTTGCTTGAAGTTTGCTTTTCGCCCACCGACGATGCTGCCGATGTTGAACGTGTAAACCTTTAAGCTTGATGTTTTGAACAGCGAAAACCAAAACAAAAAACCATATTAATTTTCGTGTTTGCTTATAAAGGTGCACAAAAAAACTGCAACCTAGCAACACCGCACGGTGCATTTTGCGACCCACTTTTTGGAGTGAAATAAATTTAAATAAATTGCAATTTATGGACACATTTGTTCCGCGTTTTAGCGACCATTATTACACCGTGGCGGGGGGACGAACGCACCAAAAATAACGCACGCTCTTGTTTGGTTGCATTTTTTACGCGTGTTAGGCGGGAGTGTTGCAGTTCGAAACCACAAACATGCAGCGCTTTTGGCATGCCAAAAGCGTGTTTGTTTTGCTCGTGAAATTTATGCTGACTGGCCACACACACATATACACATGATCAAATGGGTTGCTTTCCGGTACTTGGAGGGCACAACCGAGATGAGTGAAATGGTTTCACGTCATCACAACATAAATGATTCGATTAAAGACCCACGCACGCATCGCGAACAAACGGGACACGGAGGGTTTTTTTCCTCTCGATCGTGGGTGTAGTAATGTTGTCTCTCTGTTTGCATCAGACGAACTGCAAAACAGAATGCAATGGTAGGCGCGGTACGCTTCAACATGCCCGGGACGCAGCTGCGATACACACATTTTGCAAATATACCACACAAAGCTACTAATAAAAAAAAAACACCAAAGAACATGGTTTTGGTGTGGTATGTGTTGAAAACGGGCAGCATAAAAATATGCGCCCTCCTAGCACCACACATGACAAACACACGCACGCAATGACACATACTGAACTAGCTTTTATTCCCGTTTTGCGTTGTTCAGTTGCAATTTGTGTTGTGCCGGCGTGCTTCTCCCGAGTCCAAACCGTCCTAACCGTGCCTCCGCATGCTGGAGGATTGCGATAAAAATGCGACCAAGCACAACTGACTGGCCATGACGGGGAACGGAGGGCCTCCGCCGCCGTGGATGCCGTTTGATAGGGCACGATGTTAATCAGCACCAGAATGATGACGCGAGAAGCGATGCCCGGCCTGAGTGGCACACAAGAGTGCGTGCATGGTTGTGTGTGTGTGTATGTTTGCTCCGTGTTCCCTCGGGGGAGATATTCGATGCGAACCACCATAAACATGCACGGTTGCATGCCGGTAGCAAGCAGTGACAGCCATAACACAGGAAGAGAGTGCGTGCATGCGTGAAAATAATGCAACCAAATGCAGCGCAGAAAGATGCAGAGCTGCAATTCCAATCCGAACCTCCAATTTTACAGCGTATTCTTTTTCCCTAAAATAGAGCAACAAAAACACGTTTATTCAGTTTTACTATCTTCTCAGAGTCGTGACGCAGATTAGAACGAACAAACACCCTAAGCTTACTTCCCAGCAGACGATGAACACTCCGAATCGTAATGAAAACAACGTTTAAACCCTTTCGTTAGACATAAAACTGTCTCAAAACTCACATTTCTCCGCTGATATCCCACGCAGCCTTCACTTGTAGCAATAAGCCACACCAAAACGCGTTCGAACTTGTTCACTGCTTGTTGTTTGATAAATTCTTTCAACACTCCGGGTACTGACGGTTGCTAGTGCTAAGCAGGCCAGGTTCTGCCACTGCTGCCACTGACAATACCGGCAAAATGGCTTCCGATCAAACCCGAACTGTGCCGGTACACACTTTCACACTGCGACAACACTGGGATCTTTTGGTTTCGTGGCAGAAACAGGAACGCACAGGATTTCACTACACAATTTCGACTTTTTGAAACGTTGCACACTTGGATTGGAATAATAACGGAACGCGCCGATCTGTTTCTACACAGGTTAACACACACTGCTGGCAATGGTAACTAAGCTCCACCGCGTCGTTTTGAAACTAAACAAAATGGGTAACCGGCTGAACAGAGCCCACACATACATATACACACGCACACGCTGCCTACAGGGGAAAGACAAATGATTAGATTCTTCTTCACAAAACCAAAAATAATCATAACCATCGCTCAACACAAACACATAACTGATACGGGGGATGGAACAATAACACAACACAACTAAAAGCTGGTAAAAAAGTGGCTAAATAACGATAATATCGTGGAGCGAGCTCGTGCGCCCGACTTTCCCGGAAACTTCGCATACAAACGGCACATTCAAATACACATTCGCACACAACAAGGGAATCAGTTGTACCGGCATTTTTTGCCACTCATTTTGTTGCTCTTCTTTTTTAGAATTCACCGCCGCCGTTTGTCACAGGGCTCCAAACACACGTGCGAGTGTATGCATGTTGTGTGTGTGGAACTGAGGGTTTTTGCTCTTTCCAGCGGGCATGCGAAAAATCGGTGCACGTACAGCTTTCCCAACGTATTATAATAGCACACAGACACATACTCACGAACACCCACACAACTAGGCAACACACGTAGCGCAACAGTAGCAGGTGGAAAAGTAGCGATAAGGAAATTCAATTCAGCCCAACTTGATTTTCCACCATCCGGTGAAATCCGCACACGCTTTGCGAGCTTTGCCAGCAGACCGGTGGTGCGCCCGGGCTGGAGAATGTTTTCGTTGTGGGCCACGGGAAAACTTCATTGATTTTCTTTACCTCGCACACGCTGTTTTAGTCTAGATTTGCACCGTCCGGTTGCTATGGCGATGGCGAAGCAGTCGAGTTTGTCAAGCGAACACACGCCGCGGAACCTGTGTGGTTGTTTTGTGGATTATTTTTCCGTTTTACCGGAATTTTGCTGCCATTAAACGGGATGGTTCTTTGCCTCATACACACACTTGACTGTGCGGCACAACCACACCCGGTGTTGGTTTTTCCTTGGCTATGGAGTACTGTTTACGTCTCTTCACTATGTTTACTTGCTCCGCATTTGGGACGCCCACACCGGGTACACGTTTCGCAGCAAAAAAAAATCCGATATATCATCGAACAAAATGACGGAGTTTAGCACTCTCAGTTCAGAGTGGCCTTCACGCCCTCAACACACACACAATGGCAAAATGCGACGCTCCCGATTTTTGGAATTGCTTCAGTTTGCAGGAGCCAAAACACACGCTCAAACAACTGACAGCCGGGCACAGCGGAACAATACTCCACGAAACCGACGAATACACGCACGAAAACTCAACTTTACTCACGAGATTTGCACTTGATTGTAGCAGAACAACGATTGCAACCACCGAAAAACGACACACAGTTGATTCGTCCCAGGGGGCTTTTCGTACGGCCCAACCGCGTTTCCGTGGGTGCGATGTACACAATGCTAAAATTGTGTGCGGACCGCGACGTAACGCAGCACACCCTTCTCGTTCGACGTCTGAAACATAAATGAACCGCAAATGAACGCGAACGAGTGCACACTTCCGAACACGAACAACGAACGGATCCGAAAGGAAAATGAATACGGAGGGAAGTAAAAATGAATATCCGTATGTTTGGTGCGTGGAGCGAATCCGCCGCTGGTTCATTTTTCCCTTGCGCCTTGATCACCCTGCACATTCCACGTATTCGCAATAGTTTTCCATCTCTGCAATGCCAATATAAACAATTCAAGTAGTTATATGAGCCTATTAATGTCATTTTGTCGATGATACCATGCTTTTGATTTGCTAATCATGTTCTTTAAACATTCTTTAGTCTCTTATGATATGGTAAATTCTGCAAAGGAGAT
>JXWZ01007358.1:0-15280 GCA_000956215.1 Anopheles farauti No. 4 | reverse complement strand
AACCACGGTACGGCATGTTTTTCTTTAGGTCGTAGAAAAAAGTATCATTTTCATAGCTGACATCGTTTTTGAAGCCGCCCATACGCGCCGCGGGATCCGGCCCCGATCGGAAGTATCGCTCGCACGCAACGTAACGATCCTTCGCAGCGCCTGTGTTGTTGTTGCGTTTGCCCGGGTTTTCTTGCTGACTTTGTTTTGTTTTTTTTCGGGACCTATGATTAACGATGCGCCGAAGTCACCCTAGGAACCCTAGGAACGCCAGCACCGATCCCCGGGGAAGGGATGTGGCTGTGGAATGCGGACGGACATATTAATTCCACCGATAAAAATAGCTGTAAATTATGATAGTGACCTGCCCAATATTGGGTTTCCTACGAAATCGTACAAAATTTATTCGAATATCGTCCCGCTAATCGCGCCACGAGTAAAGGGATGGGATTAATGAAAAGACGAACCATTTGGAGAGGATTGGGAGGATGCTACGATGCAGCGGATGGCAAGCGTGCTGTAGATGAAGCAGACGGTCCAGATTGCAGAACAGGTAGAAATGGAACCCTATACCCCCCCTGTACCTTTCATTATTCATATGGACGTGATCAGCCGAAGATTATAGCTGCTTGTACCGAAGAAAGTGGCTGATATTATTAGTTTTTTTTTTTCGAATCCCTTCGCTTCCTTCTACAGCGGTCTTGGGGAAAGCGTGAACGAGGCGTTGAATAAATGGCTTCATTTGAGACAACAAGCTGGCGTTGTGGTTTTAGAAGCTGCTCCTGGAACATGTGGGGCGGCTGATGATTTTTATTACGGTGGTTTTATCGTATACAGTGCTATTGATAATGATTTAAAGAAAGCATGTATTAAATTACAGTGTATTAATAAAATAATGGCATAATGTTGGAAATAACCACGTGCAAACATCAAAGGGTATCTTTCAAATGCGTTGAATTCAGAGCAAAAGCCAAGATAAAACACACAATATGCAAAGTAGATTTCATGCATACTGCAAATTAACTTGATACTTCTTATCAAGCTGTGAAGAACGAACGATGTTTGTATATACGGTTTTTCTGCATTTCGCTTTATAAAAACTAAAGAAAACATACAAAACAAACGGAATAAAGGCGCATTCAGACAAGCAATTTATTGCCGCAATTGAGCCCCGCATCAGCCTCCCGCACCAAAATCACCTCGACGCGTTTATATATTCGAGTATTTGCGCAAAAAGAAAGGATCAAGAACACGCCACGAAGCAAACGGCCACGAACGCCAGCATCTTGAAGCGAGTTGTTTCTTTTTTACGATGCTGCATCGTAGAACGCTGAAAAGGTGATCATCGGCGGGGTTAACCGGTGAGCGAGGGACGGCAAACCCGCAACACAGCCAAGCCCGTATTTGCTTTAAAAAAAAAACATAAAACGAAAACAAATGGTAGAGTGCAGAAACGGGCAGCAGAAAGGAACACCGGGTACGGGTAGGAGGAAAATAATAAGACAAGACGCTTCGAAAGACACCGTGACGCGAAGGAGACGGATTGACGGAAGACAAAAGCCAGCGAGACACGAAACAGTGGAGAGATAGAAAATGAAAAGCTCACAAACGATCAACAAGCTTCTTGTGTGTCGCGCAGTACGGCAAAGCGAAAGGAACCGATACAACAGAGCCGCAGCATAAAAGCCACCGTACTAACAGTCTTTCATCAACACAAACGAACGCTTGCGAACCCCCTGCACATACACCAACACACAACGCACCAGGTAAGCAGGGAAGCAGGCCCAGGTGTGGAAACCGGGAAGGGGCGAAGGAACGGTCCACGATCGTGCGCCAACTGCCTAAGTGATCAAGATGGCTGCCGGTTCTTGCCGGATCGGGCTTTTAAATTTTTACATAAATGAATATTTATCGGGCTCTCCCTTTGCGCGCTGTTGCCAAGTTCAGTGTCCAGCATCACCGGGCGCGATCTGCAGCCCGGTGAGAGGGAACGATCGTACCAGCGAACGATGTTGAGAGCGACCGAAAGAGTGCGATAGAAAGAAGGAGAATGTGGAAGGAGAAATCTTGAGGTTATGTTTTGATCAAAGCTTCCAAAAAAAAAAAAAAAAAGCGCGCGATCGATCGCGTGGAGAAAGCCGGCGAGTGCGAGCGGTGAAGGGGAGTCGGTTGGTAAAGTGGCTTCTGGAAATTGTTCTTGGGCTTCTCCAAGTTTTCCTCTTCGTCGAAACACTCCACGGTTGGTGGAGATGATGATGTGCCAAAACGCGATGACGAGCGATGAAGAGATGCGCAACTGGTGCGGGTGCGGACGGTTGACGGAAACGCTCCGGGAGATGGTTTTCACCTCTTTTGCCAAGCTCATTATCGCCCATTCCGACACGGGCCCGGGCCCTTGGTAGTACGGCTGGCAGCGCGTGCTTCTTAACCCACCAAAACACAACCCTTCGATTCGCTCTCGGTGCCGGTGCCGGAGCCTCCGTCCCGCGATCCACAGAGATGATCGGTTTCCGACAAATTGCTAGCCGCTGTTGCCTGCACCATAAAAGAAAACTTTTGTTCAATTCGTCCTATACGCGGAGACCGTTTTCGTTTCGTTCGCCACAGCAGCTCGCGTTTGTTCGTTTAATTTCTTTTTCCGGAAACCTTTGGATCGGACACATCCGACATGATCCGTTCGCCGTTCGTAGGGCGCAGGCGTGCCAACGGACGTGTCATTGTAAATCGAACAGATTGCGGGAGTCTGCTGGTCGTAAGGTAGATAATAAAATTTTGTTCTAGCTGTCTGAATGAAGTCCATTTCCTCGAGATGCTTTACGAAACGAGCGTTTCGAACACGGATCAAATTGGTAGTATGATCACGGACTGCCGCACCAGAGTAATTATACGCATTACGACTGCCATAAACGTGCTTCATCGTAGTCCGGTACAGTTGCTTTAAACTTTACACATAACTATCGGGAAGCAGATCGTTATCAACAAGCCGCTTTGATGGATAAGCTAAAAGGTAATAAAAGATATTGCTAATCAAAGCGTAGTTTCACGGGTAATGTCACTTTTACTAATTTTGAAAAGAAATAAACAAATCATTAAAAAAACCGTTGTTCACAGATTGAGATTTTAAAGCACAGATCGAGATTTTTTTCCTTTTTTAAATTTTGTTCTACAATATATGCGGTTACGGTTGTTGAGCTACAGTTCTCTATGTTATATTGCGCCACTTAAACCTTCCAGATATGCCTTGTGGAAAAACAATCTAAATAGGATTGATGTTCCAGTCGTCTTACGTAAAGGGATTAAGTGGCTCCATTTACACTGCAGTACTGGGCTGCCATCTTTGCTGTTTCAAAATACTGCAGAATTTATTCATTTTTATGCAGGAGCTTTTACTCTCTCCCAAACTACCACCTAAAATAACCATTATCGAAAATGACTTTACAGTATTAATATAGCGATACAGATACATAGCGATTATATACCAAATATTCATATAGTTATAACTACGCCCATGTATATGTCACGAGTATATGTTGAAGTTATTCATTTCATTCCTTTACGGTAGTGTTCTTTTGTATGATGATTGTGAAGACATTTTTGCTATGGGTTGGAAAGTTGAAAAAAAATATAATTAATGTTTACTCTTGCAATGAAAAAATTTGGTTCGGAATTAATTACTTCAAGCAAATCTGGTTAAATTCTTTGAGTTAAGATACTAAAAATTATTCAAGATTTTTATTCATAGCCTGTATTCAAGTTATAATCACATCCTACAACGAGGAATCGTAACTTACAAGAATCTAGTAGATAAAACGAAACATATCCTTTTGCCGTTAGAAATAGACTAATGTCTATTTTTGTACTTTGTTCAAATTTATATTCTTTCTTCCACACATTAGCTGTATGATCGCTTTCAATACATAGACTAATGTTAAGGTACAATGATAATACCGGTGCAATACTCTCGAATAAATGCATATCTAATTTTGTTCTTTATATATTCAACTAAATTAGTTAATTAGTCAACATAAAGTGTTGCACAGTGTTTCAGAATAAATTTAAGTGCCAAAGTGAATAACAATAGTTGTAATGATACTTTTCATCTGTATGATCATCTACATGACAGTAACCCTTGCTGCAGTTGGCATGAACACGAAGCTTTATTGTTTGGAATAGCCTTAAAAACATACCGAAACGCTCCATTAAAATGAAGAATATCGTTGAAAATGCATGCAAAGACAACTCCTTCGGTTTTCAGCGCAATCGCCATCACTAAAATCCATCGTGTTGTGATAAAATTTTACCACCAAAAACTTAATTCCACTCATTCCAGCATTGGTTCATTTGACTTCACTTCATAAACATATCACCAAATAGCACCTCGAATCATTCGCACTGCATGGTTGCGCATTCGTTTATGACTTCACTCATTCGCTTCCCCAAAAACGGATAAAGTTTATGGTTATGCCACGGAACAAGCAAGCACCAGCAGCCGGATCCGAAACGGAAAGACCACTTGCCTTAAAAAGGTCACATACCATAACAGACGCCAAAGCATCCAACCGTAGGACCGCTGGATGTGCGTTTAAAATTTGAAACAAAATCAATTACCACCGAGCACGGATTTTTACGCCGCGTACTTTTACTGGACGTGCTTCACCGCGTCGAGAAAGTGCATCTGTCCCGTTTACTCAAGGACTGTACAGTTTTTCATCCGCTAGATGAGTGAAGCCATCGTTGGCGAAGCAAGAAGGATTTTCCCACTACCATCTAAATTATTAAGACGAAAACATCGCATCAATCAATCGCTGCACGTTCTTCAAGTTCGCGAAATCCAGTCGCCATAACTGAAACTACGAGCTACGAGCTAAAGTACTTCCGTAATAAGACGATTCAAACTCGACAACTTTTGCTCCCGCTATTTTTCGCCTCTCGAGGCGACGTTCCTTGCGTCGAAAAATTGAAAACCAAATTATGCGACGCTAAAGACCGACCGAGGAACCGAGGAGTGAATCAAAACTGATAGAAAAACTGCATCTCCAACTGCTTTCGGGGAAGTTGATGGTCCCCGTTTGTTCGCTGATTGGCAACCGTACGTGCGGGACGTAACAGGGAGAGGGAAGAGAAATTCGCAGGTTGCTGCGGAATGCTGAAATGACCCATTCATGTGCCAACGGCATGCAATGTGGCTCCAAAGTCAACGCCGCCGATCACGCTTGACGCTGACGGCAGCATGTCCTTCTCCCGGTAACGACTTGAACTGCTGGAACATTGGGCGAAAACTTTGGCGAACAGATAACGGTTTAGCTGTTTTGCTCCTATTTTATGAACTTTACTCACGGAAACTTACCGGACAGCGTCGGCCAGAGCCAGGGTCGGGCCAAAAACTTGTTCCAGCTATCATTTTCCACCTCCCATATGTACGCTGCCGAAATGGTGGGCCCATCATTCGGGTGACCCTTGCGCACATATTTCTGGACCCCTTTGCTCCGAGTTGTTTTTGGGTTTGCATTCGCTGTCGGTGCTTCGGTCGTCGGTCCGTGCCAGTCCGTCTGTCCCCGCGTAGTATGATTGTTGATGATTATTTTAGTGCTTTCCTAATTAAGATGTAATTATGTTGATAAAAACAAGTTTTTCTGACAACTCGTTTTTGGCGGTTCGGGTGGTTGGGTGTATCGGTCGGGGTAAAAATTGGCCAAATGGCATTTCGACCATCTGCAACGCTGTGAAAATGGTGCAGAAATCAGAGAAATATCAAGACGATGCACCCAATGGTCAAACGATTAACGTTAAGATTATGGTGCACATGTTGAAGTAGATAACGATTATTTAACAACATTCCTCAAAAATCATAGATGGCCTAAAGATAACCTTGTCATTTAAGCATTGTGGTTTGCTTTTAAATCATATACAGATCGAACTCCCGGCTGACATCACTTACTTCACCCGTCTGCAGTGATTTTCTATTATTTGGTTCAAGTGATTTCGAAATGGATAGGAAAAGTTTACGCTACACCAATTTTTCCAACACATATCATCGACCAGTTGAGAAGGTTTCAAGGGAAGCTGACGAAAACCTCCCCTGTTGGCAGTGTTTGTGGTAAAGGCACGACCCAAAAATCACCACCAAGCCAATTATTGATATCGATCGACTGCTCCACGTTGGATGGATCAACTTTTCAACACGCTTTTCAGCAACAGCTTCCTAAACCGAGCCGCACACTGCACTTTGCCCGTTCCGTCGCAGCGCGGCGAAACAAATCGCACACAAGAGCTTCGACTTCAGTGGCACGGGATAACTTCCATTCCCGGTCACACTTTCGGCTGCATGAGCGGAAGAATGCGTCCAAGCAGGAAATGGATAAAGTTTCTTCTTCAATTTCACCCACCGCGTTCAGTATCGAACGCCGACCGACCGACCGACCGACCAGGCACTGATCAATATTCAAGAATCGTCCCGCTTAACGTAAAGTGTGCACATAATGGGAACAGTTTCAATCACTTTTGCCCGAAAAGAAAAACACCAACTTTAAAAATAATAATCGAGTGAAAATAGAATCAAAAAGTTTCTCCATGCGGTTGGTTGCCGGATTGTATAGTTTTTCCCGCGCACCGGAATTCAGTTTAGTTGGATTTGGTAGGGCAAATTACTTTTCATAATTTCGGATAAATTGCACTTTAATTGATGTACACGTAAGTAAGTGGTAACATTAAATTAACTGCTAAACCGGCAAGCTTCGGACTCGATGAAGTTAATGGTTTTAGTTTTGCGAGATGGTGGTGCATAAACCGTAAAGTCAATTGATTAACAGCAGCTTTAGCCATCGCTGATCCTTTTTTCATGGATCCTTCACGGTTTAAATTCTTTTGCTGGTTTATTTGATTGCAATATTTCTTTGTTTATTTCTTGAATTGGTAACGTCGTAGACTCCCTTCGTTATTATATATACTTGTCGACTGCTCCATGTTAAATTGTATCGCCAGTCGCCGTGTTTTAGATGATATTGTTAAAACTACCTGTGTTAAAACTCCGTTATCAGTAACAAACTTTTAAGATTATTCAGAAATCTCAATTTATTGAATCAGATAAAATCAGGGAAACAAAAATGTGCATTCTTTAAAACGCAAAACTCATACCAATTTGTTATGCAAACTTTTAGTTTTATCAACTTTTCACTCTTCTCTGCAAATAATGCAAATAATTTTTCTAGCTTCAATTTATCTATGTGACCATCAAACAGGTGCCTGACAATGCATTAAGTAGTTAGTAGTGAATTTATAATACAATCTTCGTGGGCATTAGTTAAAGGTACTTTTGTTCGTATCATATAGTAGAATAAAAACATTAGGTTATAACATAGCAAGACAACCAATAATAATTAAACCTTAAACAAAAAAAACAGTGTGTTCTTTCTTTACTCGCTTCCAATTAACCATGGAATCATAATTCTGTTGCACAGTTTTTACAATTTTTTCACGCAAATTTCATACGATTAAAGCACCTGGCCATGCTCGAAGCACCGGTCCTACATCACTGAGACAGATTTGACCTATTTTTCCGACAGGGAAAATTAATTGGCATGCACCGTGCTCGGGCATAGTTACTCTCACATCACATCACAAAAACACCGAAAGGTGTCATAAGGCGACAAAATGCTGCTAAAATTGAATTCGAAACCCGTGACAGACTGCAACGCCAGAAGTAAGCCAGCTAACAGTACCGTGAATCATTTTTCCTCCACACGTAAGAAGCTTTTCATTTCGGAAACACTTAACACTTAACAATGGCAAAGGGAGCCAATTTCTTTTCGGCATCGGTTCACTAACAAAACATCATACGGACAAAACTCCGAAATCTCGTTCCAACTTACCGTGACACCACAATGGCCATTATGAGGAGCATATTAATTCTCATAATCTGGAGCTCGTGCCGGGTTGTGCTAAATGGAAAAATAATTAAGCTCTCTAAAACAACGCTGACGCTTGGTGTATCTCGCATAAAGCCTTTCTTTCGAGCCACGTTTCCCCATTCGTTTTGTTTCGGGGTAATCTGGGCAGTTGTTGCGGTTGTTGGCCTAGTGTCACGAATGCGCCTGTTGAATAAACCACCTCCGAACTGCCGCACCTTTCGCAACTAATGCGCACCCTTTACCGTCTAGCACGCAAATCGCACACGATTTCGTTACAAGATTTTGTAATTAAACCACAAATTATACGCTAATCTTACTTTAATAACTTTATTCCGGGCGCGAGTGCTAACGATCAGTTCGTTCGGCTTGACCAGCGCTGTGGGATTGAGGAATTAATACAGACGGCAATGTGTTTATGCGGAAACATGCTTGGGAAACATCATTTATTATTCTGTCCTGACATCACATTATCGCCAACGAAACCGGCAGTTCACCAATTCGAAATTTCAATGTTGCATTCAATTGACTATCGGATTCGTTGTAAGTAATGAACATGCAATTGTTGAAATACTAACATTGATTTTGTGTTGTTGATAGGATAAACATTTCATTATATTTCTTTAGAAATTGAGTTGCTCTGCAACATTGCTACAATATTTGCAAAATGTTTCATTCTCAAACATACTGGTAAATAACTAATGGATTTTTTTCTATTATGGATTACAAATTTACTTCACATAGTTTGGGGGAAGAATTTTCAAAAGATTCCCCCAAGTTCTACTTCTGTCACATGTCATGTCAGAGGAAAGCAGTAATGTCTAAGCCTACTGGGCTAATTTTAAAGTATGCTCTGAAGCGTATGTATTTCTGCTTTGTAGTAAAATACCTGAATTTCCCGTTGATTAAATGATGCACTCTGTGTAATTTTTTTAAACCTACTCACTTGTGAAGTAACGAATCCTGAATCGAACGGATCTGAAAATAATGAATAAATAAAAAAGTTGTCAGGAATATGAGCGCTGAATGGAAATAAACGAAGCGGGTACATTAAATATTTGATTCCATTAAAAAAAAGTAAATAACTAACAAAACATTATACTTCATATTTTGTTCTAACAAAGCAACATAATCATTGGTTTGGTTTCATTCATTTTGACATTTATTTACTGTAAAATTTTTTGGTTTGTTCCTAACTCGGCGGTAAACAATGTTAAATTTATTTTATACTATCCAGTTTTTATGTTTTTATGATCAAGTGAGGGCATCCATTATCAAAATAACATTCCGACCAAATTGGTTAAAAACTGTGTTTGTAAAACGACATGGTTGGAAATAGGGAATAATAATGTTTACGTCGCACTAAATTTAAACTGTCACACTGTTTGTACATCCATCGTGAAACTCTCCCACTTCATTCTATCCCATCTATCACATCTAGCACATCGGAAATTCATTAAAACAATTGTCGCATTCGTCTGCTGCCAAAACCAACCTGCTCTGTTTTACCGAGAGCTTTAGTTACCTTTACTTGCATCGGCAAATTGACTACATGACAGTCACGAAGTAAGTCAACCTGACAACGAGTCGTTGCGGAAGATGATTCAAACGAACTGATACCTGGCGCACCCTAGTTCTGAGTTCCTGCTCGGTGCGCACATCGAAACGAAAAACAAAAAAAAACACACACACACATACACCCAACCATTCGTTACTTTCAACCACCATCAAGTGGTGCTTGGCGTGAAGCACGATTTCCTGCCCCGTACGTCATTTTGCTGTTGGTTTGAACGTTGCTGCACGTGCGTTTACAGTTTCGTGTGTTTCGTTTGTTTTCGATTTCCTCATTCCGTAGCATGGGCTTCCTTCAGGTTTATGCGCGCCCCCTTTGTCCGAAGGGGGAATTTTGCTTTCGTTTATTAAATGATTTCGGTTACACTTTACGCATCGGTTGTAGCGGAAGTGCAACGGCTTTCCACCACCATCGGCTGCTTGGTCAGCAGTGACCGTTCGGTTAAAGATGCACTTGTCAGTTGGTGGGCGTGGGCTTTAATGGTGGGACAGAAAGCAAGTGTTGTGGCGTAATAGTGAGGGTTCTTCATAGTTTCATACATCATGAGGCAAGAACTACATCATAAGTTGATAGCAATAAAGCGAGCACCCTCGACCACATGACAGGAAAGCCTGTCGGCCCGTGCGGACAACGATTTAAGTGTCCCGATGGCTATCTAAATCATCACTGCCCAATTCGGTTAATGATTTCATTCCATTGTTTCTCATCTGCTCGTTTACCACTGCAACGTGCGATGGGATACGGATGCGTTAGGGGATGGTCTAGGTGGAAGACTTTCTTTTTCTGTCACCCACCATCGGGGAGACCGCCATCAGGGAATCATATTCATTACGTCCCATTACTGTCACCGTTGACTGCGGAAAAACAATATCCTTTCGGTTGACTTTTGGATGGCTTTCTTGTAGGTTTCGTAGGCTGCGTTATACTTTCTCGTCATCGACGATTTTTTTTAAATCTGATCTGCTTAATTTGGTCTACCTTAGTGCTTCGATTCAAGCTGATGTTGAACATCGTCGTATGCAAATGTGGGCTAGTATCGTTAATTCGACAACACCTACGCAGTTACACAAATGGATTTTGTTTCACGATTCGGCCATAAAGTTAATACTTAATAATTGATTACTATTCACGATGCTAAAATAGGAAAGGGCTTGTTAGCCGGATTTGGTTCGCTTCCTATCCTCAGCTAATTAAGCATAATAAAATATCTTCGAGCTTTATAATCATGTTGAATATAAATGTTCTTGATAAGTAAGAATGGGTTCATACATGATGAATAAGACATACATATCACATAGTAGGAGTTTGGCATCTTGTCCCACACATAACATAAGAATATGCTAAGACGGGTGGCGTATGAGTTATCTGTCTTAGACAGTAAAATGAAAATGTGTGATGTTCGACCATAATATTCACCTTGAAAGATTAGTATTATATAATAAAATTATATTTTTTAGGTTTCATTTTTTTATAAGGTCCTTTGCTATAAACGATCATTTACTCCTAAAATGTACTAAATGTATGATACAGTGCTGATGATGCCGCGATCGCGGCGTTAATTTTAGCACACGGCATTATCAATTCTATAATTTCGTCTAAACCGTCTTTCCTAGCATTTAACCTTTAGTGTTTAGCCAGCTATATAGCGTCGATCATTCTACCGAAGAAGAGCCCGGAACAAAGAATGTGTGTTTCAATTTCTTATATTTTGTTTATTTTTACTTATAGGCGACTCGAAATAATATTTGTTGAATTTATCTGCTACAAATTTTGTACCTACTTTTTTTGCAATTCACTAAATATTTTTATTTCATAATATTTATTTAATTATATTGCGCATTCAAACTATAATAAATTAAAAATTGATATGAGATACAAAAAACTACAATAAAACTGCTTCAATAGGCTGCCATTTGAACTATAACACTAACCAAAATGTGTTTTTTTTTTTAATAACTTCATAGGTCTATAAATCGTTTTTCTGTTCACCGTAATTTATCGATTCGTGCAGTGGATGCAAAATCCAAAGCCAAGCTTTCCACGATCGCTTTTTGTAGCATCATTTCATATCTATATATTTTTCGTACCGGAGAGGGCGTCTCGTTTCCGACTCGGTTTTGCCCTGCGGTCGGTTGCTTCTTTTGTGTGATTTGTACATTCGCATGAAATTAAATCGATCAATTTTGGCCACATTTAGAGCCTACCGCAGATTTGTACACATTGGAACCTGCATCGAATGTGCAGCGTGTATGTGTTCGTTTGCTTGTGCCCGTTAGCAGAACTGACCAATAATGTTTTGACAGCGACACACTAATCCAAAACAAAGTAAACACCATCAGCAATAATCGGAATGACTTCAATCCATGTGCAAATAGGTTGTCACCGAATTTCGAGCCATGGCTTTGCACATTCACCGATGCCCTCACCAGCCCCGCTTTTAGACCTGAGCGTTTTAACACTTCCATCCTGACACTTTTCATTTCACCGCCGTGTGGTGCTTCGATTTCCGCATACTGTTCCGCAAACCAATACCCGTGCTCCGTCGTGGCCATCTCGCCAACTCGTCTGACGCATCGATTATAACGCACACAGGGGCTGTCGTTCTGCACGGCCGGCCCCATATTATGCGCCACATTGATTGGTACCGATTATTGCCGAATGGTGGTGTCGATCGGAGCGAATTTTCCGAAACACGGTAATTAAATTAGCCCCAAGTTGATATCATGTCAACCGATTTACACGTTCATCCCCAAACTCGGCGGCAGGCCGGTCAGCATCCCCGACGGACTATTACCACCCCCGGGTTCGCTGAACTGAGCATGGAACGTGAAGCATTCGAGGAAAAAGGGGCTGTAATTTTAGCTTCCGTTTTCACTCGATGCATCCAATTTGTTCGCAATTCACACAAATCTTTACTACACATAGTGTAGCGCACACCGGTGTTCGCAAAATTTGCTGTACAATGGAATTCATTTGAGAGAAGGTTGTTGGATGAAGCTGACAATGCTCCATGTGAACAAACAAAAAAACTTAATCTGTATTCAATAACAAGTGCAGGAATTTTATTTTCATATCAATATGACATGAAGTTAAAAAATATCGATGTCGGTTTCATGTCAAAATTTGTACGAAATTGAATAAAAATATGAAAACAGAGATTCAATTAAAATAATTGATACATTACTAAATCTATAAAATTACCATAAATAAAATGTAATTTACGTACAAAAGATTTCTACAGAATTACTTTATATAATTTATACCACACACAACAACACTTAATAATCGATAGGCAGAATAAAATGCATCCATTATGCATCTACTGTAGAATATTATTAACAAAGTAGTTTGAGAACATTTAAACCGAATTTCACGATAACCACTCCAAACATTTCAAAAATCATTTAGATGGAGCGAAATGACTACGAGTGGATCACGGATGTTTATTTCGGAAAACTTTGAAAAAGTTGAATCTTCTTTTTCTTCTCTTTGGCGTAACGACCGTTGCCATGCCTGCCATTTCTAGACCAGCTTTCTAGATTGATTTTACCACCATAGCTGGTTAGTTACTTCTCGCTAGGGGGAGACGGTCCGAATGGGATCATGGTACCGGTCCTGTCGTGTGAAAGACCGGCGCTCCAACGACCTGAACACCGCAGGGCCGCCTGAACAGTTTAATATTTTTATTAATTTATTCTTTTACATATTGTTACAGTTTGCACGCTGACTTGTCTTATCTCGAGCTGGCTTGTTTTTAGACGTCAAAGCATGCGTTGTTCAGAATATATTTATTGTTTTGTTCCATTTATGGTAGGCTGCAGTGGGCAAAATATTGTTGTAAAGTTTTTTATAATATATTTTTCATAACAATTAATGGAACAAGACAAACAGCTTTGTATTATACAAACTACTAAGATACAACCCATCAAATTCTTAGCTATCGATTTAGTCACTATTTGTTGGAATTGTTTTTCAATAAATTAAATGCTATCTTTTGGAATTTTGCCCAAATTTTTTGTTCAACCAATTTAATTCAAACTGAACTTTATTTAAAAAAAAAGAATCTTCCTTATCGCAAAAAAGCGACATCACTCGTTGCGGTCGCTTGGCGAGGGCACCAGTGTAGACGAGCATTACCAGTAAATAGCTGTTAAATAGTCTAATAGGCTTGGCTTCATCCATGATCCGTTGCCGACAGTTTCGTCCCGTGCCGAAATTTGCGGGTCTTCAATCAGCGTCGATTAGACGTTCATTATCGAGTGAAGAGCGGGCACCCCCACCAGCTCACCAATCATCCTATCTCTAATCGATTGTTAATTTATTATAATTTCCAACCGTCAATCAGCGCTTCGGTTCCACGATGGCAGATCACGTTCATGGAGCGGCGAATTACAAATCCACTCGATCGGGGTTTTCCACCATTGCGGATGCATGTTGCGGCAACCATTGATGGCATCCGTAGCGATTGACACGAGCCGTTCACGGACACCAAATCGATCCCGTGGCATACAAACGTACTCATTTCAGGGTGCATTTTTTCGTTTCTCCACTCATCCCCGCACACGCGATGATGCTCGCCGGAACCGATCACAGTGGCGGAGCCTAGTTCAAGTCTAAGAACGATGACGGTCAGAACGGGCGGGCTAGGTTAAGTGGCCTGTAAAAACGGTGCTCACCATTCAACCGGGAGCCATGCCAACACGCGGAAAATTTGGAAAACGTCAATTCGACAGAAGTGTCGTCACGCGTTACCGCCCCGACGGCCAACGACCTAGTCGCGCCTCCGAGACAACTGGCACATTCTAGCACGCGCGCTTCTTCGCTCGGCGATGCGGAACGACGGGATGTTTGAGAATTAGGAATCGACGCAAAGTTTGCCTAGGCTTCGGACACGGATGACCAGTGGTGGTTATTTCGGGGCTTTGGCCACTAACCAAAAATCAACAAAAAAGAAAATAAAACAACTCACATCTCTCGATCAGATCGATGCGTTTCTGTACGGCCAGTGACAGGAGGGGCAGGAGCGTTGGGAACGAAATGGGGATGGGCGGTAAACGAGCGAAACGAAATTTCAATTGGAAAATCGTGATTCTCATTTGAATTCGTGGTAAATTTATTCGCCTGACCGCTGGCGTGCTTCGCTACTTGCCAAAGCACCGATTTAGTGATTTTGCAGTGGACAACATGAAATACGGTAGCATGTACGTGCGTTAAATTAATATGTAATTACACAACTGAGTGAAGCAGCTCCTCCACACGCTCGCAGCTCGACGGAATAGCGCACAGAGAGTGGGACGCACTGTGATCGATTAGAGTGCAGGGTTCAGAGAACAGGAGGAACGTACTTTACAGTCTCTTGGTGTTGTGCTTGTTTCTGCTCGTAAACTAGTGTGCTCCAGAAACGATTGTGCCAAAAGCATTGAAGGTAATGAACTTATTGGGCAGAGAAGAATAAAAATAACTGTGTGGAAAAACTATTCAAACGTACTTGGTGATGAAAGCATGAACGGTTGTGAGGCAAAAAAAAACATCTTAGAGTGAGTTTACATTTGTTAAACACGCGTGTAAAAGAATAAACTCAACAATGCATAGTTTTTTTCTCATACAAATCCTAATACTCATTAATCGTTGTGTACACAATTTCTATGAATGGTATCTTTTCGGCCAAGGTCTTGGGAAGGATGAAGTATGATCGTGATTATTTAATAAAATTAAGTTAACTATCGCACATTGATTAACAAATGATTTTTTGTTATATTTATTTACAAGGATTTTTTATTTGTGAAAATAGTTCTCCTATCATAGCTTTATGCGT
>JXWZ01007356.1:0-11816 GCA_000956215.1 Anopheles farauti No. 4 | reverse complement strand
CTCTCCCGCTCTTGCTATCCCGGTTGCAGCAGGAAGTTCAATTAGTTCATCAAACCGGCTTCACACAACCTGATCCCTGGTAATTGCGTCGGGTTTCCCGACCAAAGTGCAGCTGGGGCCCACCGTTCAGCTATTAATCGAAATCGGCAATCGAATTTGGGTTTGGGGGTGGGGCGCTTCGGATCTTGAAGCCGGACCTTTCCACTATCTCCTTCCCCTCCCTTTCTCCGCCCGTTGCGATGGATCATCATCGCGCCCGGACCGTGATAAACTCCGAAGATAATGTGCTCCACAAACACGGTAGGTTTGTGCCGCTTTTGCGGTGGCCGGTTTTGGGCGCGAAATGTAGCGGAAAGCGAGTTGGAAGCCAAACACGGTGGCGGTGGCGGACCGGGGGGGGGGGAGGGGGAAGGACACATCCGGACGGGCGGCCCAGGGAAGTTAATTACTTCTCAGCGAAGCCATCGGGAGCGGGCCCGCCCGACCGGAAGACGATCCTGATATATGTGGAGAATATTATTCATTATGTAAACATTAATTTGATGATAAGAGTAATTTGCACTTGACAAATTATGGCTATATTTTAAGACATTAGGATTTGGCCGGCCTGGGAAGGAAACGGCACCGACTAGAGCCGTTTAACGCACGCCGTCGCCCGGCTGCGGCCGAAAGCCCCAAACTAACTCGATTACCATTATCGTTAAGTGCCGTACGCGAGCCCGGTACGCAATCACACGGAATCAGCATCCGGTCCCGGGCGCTACCGATTTCCGGCCGGTGCCGAGCGCCTGTTCGTCCGCAATGTTTTGAATAATCATTACCGGTGGGGAGGGAATGTGGGTCACCGCAGGGCGCACGGTACGCGGCAGGGGCCGGACGTAAAATGGCAATTTGCAGTCTGGCGCTGCGTTCCATCGATTTATCAATTTGTCGTAAGAGATTGGGCATGTTTGTACGACGCCCGGTTACCGGCGCTAAGTACCTTCGCTGCCTAAGGAGCCGTAAAACCAACGAGACATCCTTCCCGGCAGGTCCACGGCGATGCACAAAAACCGGGCAAGCGGAACGGCAATTAAAGCCAGGCAGGCTGTCGTCGTCGTGATTGTCGTGATTTGACGCCCGGATCGCTTGTTTCCCAGGGCAACGAACCGT
This sequence comes from Anopheles farauti No. 4, assembly GCA_000956215.1. Classification (NCBI taxonomy): domain Eukaryota; kingdom Metazoa; phylum Arthropoda; class Insecta; order Diptera; family Culicidae; genus Anopheles; species Anopheles farauti No. 4. The sequence goes on along the minus strand of JXWZ01007356.1, from coordinate 10,664 downwards.
TCCCGTTCCCAGAAGCGGGAAGTCATTCGGGCGCTCCGGCTCGAAGGACCAAAAGAAAAAATCGACGAGGGCTTCTTGAAGACAGGAGGATCACGCAACCGGTGTCGCACGGCCCATGCGGGCCTATTCTTCTCCCTCTCCGTCAGTATTACAATATATTCCGCTGCCGCTGCCGATAGGGACCTCGCCGCGTCCGTCGCTTCACGCTTTCCATCGGTTGTATTTCAAATTCCAGCACCAGTCAGAGCTGTCAAAATATGAATGACTCGGCGCGAGGGTCGTGCCATCAAGCCAACCAGCATCTGATGTTTGGGTTTTATTTTTATACCAGTGCGCCCGGCCGGAGCCGACGATCCTTCCGCACTAAAAACCGGTATCCGGTGCATTCCGGTGCCACGGTGCGTCACTTTCTTCTTCGCCACCGTGCGCTTGCTGTGATTTATCGGTTTCTCCGTCGGGTTGTGTCGTAAAAATCAGCAACCCGTGTGCGACCGCGAACTCTTTGACGTTTTGCGCTCAAGTGGCCTGGTTTCGCTGAGCAAACTCCGTCCACCGGAAGATCCGGCAACTCGGGCGAAGTTTTTATTCTGCCATCCGGTAGCACCGATAGTTGGCTCGTAAAACATGAGCTTGGCGAAGCGATTCGGCCATGAAACTGCGACTCAAATCTGACCGCAGCGCGTATTCTGACCGTTCCGTTGGCGTCGCTCGCAAATGTCATGAAAATTTCGATGTTGGCGAATAGTTTTGCGTTGGCTCCCGATCGGCGACCCGCACGTACACGCGCACCTGCCCAACCGTGTTGGCTTTTATCGTCACCACTCCCTGCTTCCACCACCGGGGGGGATGCAGGGGTTGCGTGCATAAAATCTTCAAATCGATAAAAAACAATTCCGGCGAGACAATGAGCCCCGTACAAGCGGCGCACTAAAACTCGTCCTCGACAGGGGACGTGATTCGGCTAACGGAAGGAAAGCGAAGAAAGGAGCGGGCACAGTAAAAAAATAGAAGAAGAAAAAAATGGCACCATCGATAAAAATGTCAAAAGCTATAACAATTATCGACGATAATATTAACTTTTCCTTCGACTTTTACGACCGATCCGTCGGCTCCGATATGTCTCCACGGGAACCTTGAAGGACAGTTTCGCACCATAGAAACGACACAAACACACACACACATAAGAAGGAAGAGAGCACACGAGGAGGTGGTCGTAAAACAACCCAGGATCCTTGTCTCGTATGTTACGATGCAGACGACGTAAAACGGACGAGCTCGAGTTTGATTTGGGCATTGTTTTGTGCGCTATGTCTTGTAACAAGGGCCAATCATTCATACCTGATAGCTAAACCGAGCGTTTCCAGATGCTCACCTTTAACAACACTCCCCCGTCCCCGTCCCCGCATAAAGGATCTCTCCAAAGGCTAATTATGCTTGACCGGTTTCAAAAAGTGAACCTTTTCGGAGTCGGTTCGGGGGGTGTTTTTTTTTTGTTTTTACTTGTTCATTATGTGCAGAGCGCTTCCTCCCGTCCCGCGGGCGTGTTTTGTTTGGGCGTAATTGCGTCAGCTTGAACTTTGGCAAGCCGGTACTGCCGGTTCGTTTTAATGGGTTATTAAGCGGCACGGCAAACATGAATTGCCAGCGATAAGCAGCGGGGAGAGGTTTGTTTTTAATTTTTATTTCAAATGTTCCCGAAGGGTCAGTTTGATTGCGCATTCATAAGCGTGGTGGGATAAACTACGCCGTCTCGCCGTCACGATTTCGGCCATTAAAACATTGTTCAAAAGCTGCTGAAGTGCTGTTCGGGGAGCGAACGGGCGACTTGCGCCCCCGGGGGATGACATTCCGAGGTTGAATGAACGCATCACAAACTAACAAACAGCGTGACGATTTGTTGCCATCTAGTAAGTGTTACTAAATATTCCAAGTGAATCAAATTCACTCCAAACATGTAGTAAATCTTCCCCGGAACGAAAATCGCATCAACATCCGAAGCAAAAGTGTTTCGGGTGGAACATATGCGAGCGCAACCGAAAATGCAATAAAACATCAATGAAGCTAAATCAATCTGAAACCAAAAAAAAAACAAACTTAAAAACACACGCACACACAATTTTATCCGCGCCAGAACTTAACTTTTTATTGATCTCTCGCGCTGTTTGTCGCTCGCGGGATGGGTTACGAGAAGGGTCGACGTCCTTTTTTTTTTTATTCCTTCAATTTTTTGCCCAAACTAAAATGGCCCCTAAAACCCCTAAAAGCCACCGCGACCCCTGTATCGTTGCGCGCGAAATGCTAATGCCCCCGGGGTCGCTCCGGTTGTGTTGTTGTTAGTTGTCGATGGGAATTTATGTTGTGTTGAGGTTGAACGAGCACGAGTATGCTTCGGTGTTCCTTCCTCCTGCCGCTGCTGCCGGCAATGGGTTACCAGAGCTCAAGCGTATCGGTACGGGGATGCACGGTTTTTCGTTGTTTTTTATTTTTTTTTTATTTTGTATTTCACTTTTGCTCTAAGGGGCGTCAGTTGGCGTTTAGTAAGAGTAATTTCTTAAACCGAGAGGCTTTTCACCGTAATAAAAGAAAAAACTGCTTTAAAATTTGTCTCGATTGGAAAATGCGCTCACACCGGGCAGGGGTTCGCCTCTTCGCCAATAAAACAGCAAAAAGTCAACACACACGGCCGGGAAGGAAGAAGCAAGCCAACAAAAAAAAAATGCACAACAAAGGTGACAACAGTTTAAACAGTTTAAAGTGCCATTTGTTGTGCCAGCGGAGGCAACAGCACCCGAAACCGATAATGGGCCCGGTTCGACCCGGGGCCGGCGCAGGCGAGAACCATAAATATCGAGCGGGTCGCCCGAAAATGGGTTGAGCTGTCAACTTTTCTGATTGTTTCGTGTAACTGGTTGCTGCCCTATTGTTACTTGCGATTATTGCGGCGCCGCGCGGGTCGCGCTTTCTAAATCAATCGAATTAGACAATTTTATTTCTCCAACCCCTGCGAAACATATTCGCTTCGGTTTCAAAAGTTTAAAGCGTTTCGGTGCGTTTTTATTTTTGGGTGTTGTTATTATTTTGGCAGGGTTCGCCGGCTCCCCTTCCGTGGCGTTACCCCTTTTCGCATTCAATTTTGTGTGTTTGTGTGTGTGTTTTTTTTAATTTCATTTATTTCTCCAGGGGGAAGAAGATAGAATTGTTACACGATGTTTTTAGAGATGTTTTTTCGGTTCGTTTTGCACTTTCCGTGCGGTACAGTTTTCGGTCACATTTTGCAGCGTATAAATCGCCGGTCGCGTGTGCTGAAGGGGTTAGTGCACGTGAAGTGTCAATTCGGTCGCGACTAATCGAAGCCTCTTGCACTCTTTTCGCGTGGTCTAATGGATTTCGACAACAAATCATCATCACCTCGACGCCGCCAGGCGGGTGCGTGTCCAGCTCCTTTTAAACTGTCAACTACGCTGGACCATAAATAAGACCCAGAAGCGTTTGACGTTGGTTGTTTGGCTTTTTTTTTGTTCTCCTGCGCGTGATTCGATTCGCACTTTTAATCGTTTATCGCACCGGAGAGGACGATAAGCGAAGACGACCCGGGGCTCAGCAGGACGGAGAACGTGGATTCCACCGGGCTAAACGCTTTAATCGTTAACGGCTCACGATGGTAGCAATGTGCACCCGTGGACGTGGCGATAAGCCGTGGAGATTAATTCGGCCAACGACAACGGCGCGAACGAGACGAACCCATCAAAGTTTACTCTTATTGCCCCGGACGGAAGACACACGGCAGCCATCAACGACAGCTTTATCTGATCTGCTCCCGGATCGGCTAAATGCGATGTTGACGACTGTCAACGGCGGCACCAGCGGTGGGTATGAATAGCGAGAAAAAGTGCCCAGTCCGCCCATTTCGGGCCGGCGTTCGTCGCGGGGGCGTCCGTCACGGGGCGGATTTACCGACTAGAGACTAATTAGAGGATTTTACTTTTATGCGTATCACAGTCGGAGATGCACAGCAGATAGAGGACGGTTTGATCGATGCCGATGACGGTGCGAAATGCGCACGAATGGACGAGTATTCGTATTTGATGCATCCGGGTTCGATTCGAACGGGTCGGTTAAACGCTCTTATATGACCACTCGCTAAGCCGGCATCCATAAATTACGCAACACTTGGCGGAGAGAGAAAGGGGAACGCGAATCTTGTCGGTGAGTTACATAAAATGATACAGGTATTTAAGAAAACAAAACTTTCCTTTAAAGAATTGAAATTTTATTTCGGTTTAGAAGGTGGGATTTAAAACTTAGACATTTTGCAGCAGACTGATTTGCATAAAAAAATTGCTGAAAACTACGAATGTTTGATTGTTTATTCTGCTGCTGTTTGAAAACTCAACCGAGACGGCAAAATAGGTTTCAAAACTACCTTCCAAAGTAAAAGGAGTTCCCGAGTCATCAACCAAACCTAACTCTGCAAACATTTCTGCAATTACATATGAAAAGAATGACTCCCCTTACCCTTTCGCGGGTGTTTGGCTTTATTTACCACCGTTCGCGCGTTTGTTATTCGCGTGCGCAATAATTACGTTTGATTGAAGAATAGATTACGCGGATTACACAGTGCGTGGGTAATAAAACTCTCGCCGCCATTGCCGCCATGTGCGCCCATGGTACGCAACTTGACAGTGCGCCCCTGCTGGGTTGTCAGCGGAAGTCTTCCCTGCCGCCAAGGATCATCCCCCGGATTGTGGACGAAACAAGCAGCAACAAAAAATTAAACAACAAAAAAATAAACTACAGGGGAGTTCAGGTTGGCTTTTCTTTTGTTGCACACATACAGGCACAGAAGAAAAAAAAACCCCGACATCGGCGGTGTCAATTAGTGTTCCGGGGGAAGGAGAAGGAGGTGTTCGCATATTCCCCACTGGCGGTGGCTAATCTGCTCATATTCAAATTAATTATCAAAGGATTAGTACGGCCCGATGCGGTGCGTGTTGCCACCCTTTCAGGCGCAGGTGCTTCACGGACGGATGCGCGTACGCGGCGAACCGTTCCGCCCGACGCGGACGACGGCGACGGTCCGGGTTCGAAAGGATAAAAACTAATTAAAAATGCTCATCTCTCGGTACCCCTTGCGAGGATAATCCGCGATCCGCAAGCGGCGCTCGCAACAAGTCACGGCAAATGGTGGCGGCAGCTACTTTCAAATTGAATGTAGTGTCAGTTTGTGCAAAGTGCGTCTCCGGTGACGCCGGCTTTTGCGTTCCGCGCTGCTCGCCGAAATCATAACAGATGGCTTCGCGGTGTTTCCCTGCCGGGGGTTTTCGGTTGCAGTTTTTGTTGCTGTTGATTTTTTTGGTTAGCGCTACCACGCTACCGCGCTAATGAGCGGTGGAGTGTTCGGCTCCATCGGATGGGAGGTTGCCAGCGTCCGGTTGCAACCGGCTTGCTGACTAGGACGTGCCTACAATGTCTTGATGGCTTGGCACCGACAGCAGGAGGGGGGAGAGGAGAAGAGGAGGACTTTAAAACTCCTCTCACGTGCACCGAACACCGTACGCATAAGTTCCAATTCGCCTTGCTCGTCCCGCCCGTTCGCGCAAGTTTGGTGATAAATTTTTACGATAATTTATATTGATGCTACCATTGCAGCGCGTCGTGAAAGCGTCGGTGATTATGGCAATGGTTGCTGAGGAAGCTGATGATGATGATGATGTGCTGCACCGCTTACCGTGAGAGTACAACGCCCCCACCCCAACCTCCACACCCACCGCCCCTTTGGGGAAGGTACCAGTAGCACAAAGAGGCGACCCGGACCCGGGTTTTATTGTCGTCTTTGCCGTTGGTCCCCAGGCACCGTGAGGGAACTTAAATCCGCGGACGGAAATCGAACAATAAGTGTAAACCGTCTCCCGCACCGCTCGCAACCCAGAAGTCGTGGGAGCAGTCGTTGTCGGTGTCAATCGACGGTGTGGAGTTCGCCGTTTTCGAGTTATGAACTCGAGCTCACTTACCCGACGCCGAGGAAGGAGCAGGGTTGAGCAGCTGGATCCCAGCCCGCAATCCGGTTCGAAGGACCAACACTATTTTCCTCATGCACAGTAAGTAGATTGGAAGCGATATCTTCAATGTTTGGTAGAAATTAGGATATAAAAGCAGAATAATTTAGGTTTAAATTTTAATTTAATTTATTAAACAGTAAAAATGCATAGTTTATTTCTGAGTGGCGTATGAAGTGAAAACGATAGTTATTTATTTTAAAAAAATATATGTCTATTTCGAGAAGTCGGGTACCTCACATATCTCGAGGAATAAATGTATTAACCTCCTTGAAATAAGGTGCCTCCTTACTTGGTTGCAAAGCCCTGCAATGCCCTCTCCGTGCTGCTGGCAACAGTTTGGTGCCAGCGACGCGATTTGCATAGCTTTCAGGCGACGACGGCCGGCTCATAAATCACGCTTCTTTGTTGCGTACCGTCTCTGTAGATTGGAGCGTTGGACGCTAGAGCGCTTCCGAGCATTCCCTTCACTGGTGCTAAAAACACCGGGGATAAACCAGGACGTGCCCGAAAATGGTGATCTCGCTGGCAAGTGACAGTTTGAAACTTTGCCTGTTAATAATCGAGATAAAGACGGCAAACATCGCGGACCAAAACCCGGTGGCCGCCACCGTTGCATACGCGCGATGAGTCACGCAGGACGGGAACCTGTTCGCGAACGGGGAGACATCCACCGCACGCGATGCAATAGTTTTAATGTGCAGTCCAATCAATTTTTACGACGCTTCGCTCGTGGAACTGGAGAGGATTTGGCGTGCGGGCGCATCGAATGGAGCTCCCCTTACATCTTGTGTGTGAGTGTTTGTATGGCATCCGTTGTCAGGCGAACACATCGCAACGAAAGCCACACACGTGTTCTTCGGTGCAACACCCGACCCGCATCTCAACACCCGGGGGACGACTTCTTTGTCCAGAGGTTTTTTTTTCTTGTAGTAGGGAATTCTCTCTTTTTTTATGCCCCGACCGAAAGGAGTAAAATAAACGCTGCAGCAAGCAACCCCGCGTGTGTGTGTGAAGTGCGAGAAAACCTTAAGCCGGTTTACGGATTAGCTGACCTCAGGAGTTGACGCTGCAATAGTTGTGTATATCGCCTGACAGGCAATCAAACCCACGGACGGCGAGCTTCTATTTGACACATTATAGTTACACATCTTTCAAGGGGCAGTAAAGAATTAAAACAAAATCCATAAAAGAGCAGCATTGCGAACGGCAAGTTTGTAGCTCGCTTCACGTGTGTTTATATGCAAGGATTTACTTTGTTCATTTATTACTTCGAACAGATTGTTAAGAATATCTATTGAAACAGCGTAGGAAAACGCTAGGAGCAACACCACACCAAACTATTTAAAATCAACGCACTGTTTTTTGGTCCTTCGAGCCGGATTTTTTCGTTCTTTTCGATGCTCTTTTGCTTGAGAAGTTTTCCCATTTTTTTGTTGTAATAAAAAGAGTCGTTTATAGATTGGAACATTGGCTCTGACATATAATTTGAATAATTTAATTCGATTATTTCGAATAGACTTGGTGGGATTTTCCCTACACAGTGATGATGCATTTTTTTCATGCTTTTTAATCGTGCCAACATATTTACCTAATTCAATCGATTACATCGAGTGGATTAATAATCGCCGGCAAACGCAAATGCCACATGTTCCGTAACGTCCCTTTTTCGGGTGTGTCGCCCAGCATCCCTTCCGCCGGTGAAAGTGGCCGAACCACACCCCACACCATATTGCCAATTTCGTTCCGTCCGAAAAATTTGCATAAACAACCCGCAAGCGACTAGACGCAAACAGCCAAAGAAAAAAAAAGCGATCATGCACGCAGCGCGCATAATAATGATAGTGGTGTGAATAATGTTGCCCGGGGACCGTTTCCGCCAGCACTTGACACCGTCACGCGCGTCGCAATAATCGGGAGGATCGGGAGTATGGGTTAATTACCCCGAATCGATGCAAAATCGACAACACCGGGACGGCCCGGCCGGTGTGATGAAGCGTCATAAATCAGGGCATGCTCTTTTTTTTTTTTGCTCTGCCAATCGGTAGCATATGTGCTCGTGCAAATAATGAAGCGACAAAAAAAAACATCTACCAACAACCAGGAAGCAAACCAATCGAACCGAGAAAAGGGGACGGCCACAAAACCCAAAACTTTTGCATATTTTATTTATTGGTTAAGCGTTCACACACAAGGCGCGCGTGCGCAATTTGCATCTGAATTGGAGAGTCGAACGCGCGCGCGCTCGCGCACTCACACACGTGATAATTAGCGGCTTGTTTTGGTAAGCATGCGAGAACAGCAGTGTTGCGTGTTTATGCTGCCCGAGCGCGCGCAGAATGATGCTGGTAATTAATATTGAAAAATTCATAATTGACTCTGCCCCGTCGTCGGGGGTGGGCGCACGGGACGGGATAATTTAGTGCGTTCCTTCCCGTGACGGATTCGTCCCGCGTTTGGTGGCCACCGTCAACCCATTCGTTTGATTTGGCCGTGCGTTAATTTTTTTTTTAATCGACGCGCCAAGATCTGCGCGACCCTCCGGCGGTATGTGAATTAATTTCCATTCCATCATGCTGTCATTGCACGGATCGCGTTACAGCGGAAGCGTTGTTTACATTTTTCGAACCGGAAGAGCCAGAAAGACTGTGGTCGTTTAAACATTAAAGGATTCTTCAACCACCCGGCTGGAAGGACCAGCGAAATTGGAGGGGTTTCTCTTGGAGCACATCGCTAACATTTCAAATTGAAATTATCTATTTCGACTTGACTCTTTGTTCAAAAGACCAACAAGTTTTTTTCTATTTTTTATTTTTATTTAAATATCAATTTTCCGTTCTGTGTTATTAACTTGATTCGAAGGATTAACAGTTTTGAAACAAATTAATTTAAAAAAATCGGAGCTACTCGCCAACAATTTGCATCCTAGTTGAATGATATAATTTCGGTAACTTCAGTAAGTCATGGCGGACTCACATGTGTGTGTTTTTTTAAAACTCATTTCTATTTTGCAATTTTGTACAATGTTTGGGAATTTAATCCACCCCACATGTTTTAGATTCATTTTCTGCCATGATCCGGCTCGAAGGACCAACTTTCAAGCGCACAATTTTCTTTCGCATTTGTTTGATGGACGCGTTATCACAACAAAACGATACTTATCGCACACTTCACCAATCCCAGGCGCGGATTCGGAATCGAACGGTTCTGTTCCTCCTAGCTTCCCCGGTCCCGCCGATCCCGGTTCTGCGGGATCAGGATCCGGTCCAAATTAATCACGGCACGGTTGCGCGGCGGTAACCGTGCAGTCCCACGAGACGCTCACCCACCCACAGTGATTGATGATCGACGCACCCGACCGGAAGCGTGTCCTTTCCCCTCGGGGGCCGCGTGAAGTGGGCCGCGATCGGTTAATGAATACCGGAAGCGGACGCGGCCCGGTGCCGGCTGATGATGGCGGTTGGCGTCCCGTCGCACCAGTGCGAAAGTGCGAAAGTTGGCCTTTGTTTTCGTGCTGGCGGGTGAGAAGCAGCGGGCGCGCGCTGGTTGCGGACGAGGATATTAATTAGGGAGGCGTGTGTCAGAACGTTTTAAAGTGACTAAACCCGAGTGGTGCCGGCCGAACGGAACAGCACACAACACGCGTCACACCGTGGCGGTAGGTGACATGAAAAATGGTGATGGCACATTCGGACGGCGTCATGTAAGATGGCGCTCGGGGTGACACGGACCGGACATGGTTTTGTGCGTTCGGACAGGAGCTTCGGAGTTGATGAGTACACGGCTGCTGCGTTCTTGAGCGCTCCTTGAGTAGCGCACGCCCACCCAGTCTACTAAATTAACCCTTGAGTGAGCGAATGATTTATTTTTATTAGGTGTGTAGAGAAAAATGGGCACAAAAAGGAAGGTAAATACACGATCCATCTCTCCGGTGGGCAAGTACGTCTGTTTATTTGCCAATCGATGTCACTTTTTTAATGTCACCCATTTGTCACCGTTCGGGTACGGAAGCCCATTCGATTCGCATGTTGGTTCGCGATAAAGAGACCTGGTGCGACATCCCGTTCCCACACTCACTGTGACGTTTACGTACGTCCGTCGGCAGATTCATCTCAATCGTGCGACCAGCGACCTGCGACAACCGTACCCAATCGCGCGACAGTTTGCCACTTTTTGACGGACCACTTTTGCGGGCCGATTGTGCAATGTCGCCCGGGATGTCGTGGAACGTAACGCAGCGATTCGATGCGCGCTGGTGGCTGGGTGGAGTGCGGAGTTCGGAGGCGAAGAGATTTTACAAACTTTGACTTTGATCCCGTCCGAGCTTGCACGACCCGACCGCACCAACCCGCGTACCCCCGCGTGCCCTGCTCACCGAAGGGTTAGCTGCAGGCGCCGATGATTGATTTTCCTCTCTTCAGGCAAACGTGTGCGTGCCTGCTTTGTCGTGGTGCCGTGCGTAAACCACCACCGATGCGGCACAAAAAGACGCCCTTCCGACACGGACTGACAACCGGAACCGGGCGAATTCGGAACGGTTATCAAAGCGCGCGCACCCGAGACTTGCGACCGAGTGATTATCGGTGGTTATGGGTATGTGTGTGTGTG
>JXWZ01007355.1:0-20160 GCA_000956215.1 Anopheles farauti No. 4 | reverse complement strand
TTAAAGAGCCCAAATAACATTTGAATGTTATAGTAATAAAAATGATATTTTCTTTTCTATTCTGAAGTTTCAGTTTGTCTAGCAAAAAAAAAGTTCAGTTCAGTGATTCAGTGTTTAGTGATGTCATGTAATTCGTCATGTTTATAATTAACAAACAGGATTGTTTGTAATTAGCAATGGACGACGATTGAAAGAGGATTCAAGTGAAAGTGACTTTAATTGAAATTTTAGCTTGCATACTGATAGCTTTCAGCTGAAACAATACGCTACCATTTATTAAAACTGTGACCAACGCTTCAGTTAAGATTTCCTGTGCCACCAAAATTATCACAAATTATCACAAATTGTCATGTCCAAATACGTTCGTATACGACGATTTAAAAAGTAAGCGAACCCGCTCAAACCGTCTTTAACGCCATTGCGCCGGTGTCTTTCTTTCATTGAGTGTCAAACAGAAGATAATAAGCACCCCAATTAGCATCGCTTAGCTACGGGAAAAATAGGTTGCGAGTAAACCCCGAAGCCCACGGAAGAAATGCCGCCATCGACCGACCACCGTGACCGTGGGAGGGGGGTGGGGAAGGGGACGAGATGGGAGAGCGGCTTGGGTACCTTTTCGATGCACCCACGCGCAAAACTAGCCGGTGCTCCACACACGCTCGGAATGTTTCGGTTGGTTTCGGAGGGAGGGGGGGAGGGCGCTGGGAGTGCGTCGTGATGATGCTCACGGACATACTGTCCAGTGTATCGGCAGTTTCTGTTATGTTGCTTCGTTGTAGTTTGTTGTTGCGTTTGTTGCTTATGTTTTATATTCATTTTATTTTTATTTTAACTTCCCCTTTTTTGCTCTCCCTCGTTTGCTGCGGGTGTTTGTGTGTTTTTTTTTTGTACCTTGTGTTTTTTTTCTTCTCTTGCCTTTGGCTCTTCGGTGTTCTTTTCTTGCTTTGTTTCCTTTCCTTGTTTCCTCCCTGTTTTACCTTTGGCGTATGTTCCGTGCCGTGTTTTCTGCTGCTGCGTTGTGTTACTGTTACCGTGCCGTCTTTAGCATCGGTTTTCCTTTCCTGCGCATGGCCCCGGGTTCGCTTCTTATCTCGCTCTCTTCTTAACTTTCCCGCATGCCCGTGCTACTACTACTACACTTCGGTGTGCATGTTGCCGTTTGTCCTGTCTTGTTGCTTCGTTCGCCGGGGCGCAGATCTTCCTTTTTTCTCCCTCGCCATTCCGCTCTTCCCTTTCCGCAGCCACCGTACCGATTACCCGATGCCGCGCAGCCCGCTCGGATTCCCGCTGTTTCATGTTTTCCCATTCTTCACCGCGCGCACATTCACACACAACACTAATATTCAATTTAAAATATTTTGAAAGCCTAAAAGAACGGAATGGGACGCACCGAGAGATGGGACGGGGGAGAGAACGAGACCGAAGGCAACCGACATTCCTGTGCAGGTTGGATCGGTTTAAACGGGCTGTGGAAGGAAGGTGGCAAGGCGTGCTGGCGTGAGAAGTGGGCAGCAAATGATCTCAACGGGATGAACGAACGAACGAACGAACGAACGAACGAACGAAACGAGCAACGGCAGCAGCCAGCAGCAGCAAAGGGAAGGTGATCAAAAAAAGCGAACCGACCGATGGCGATCGCGACTGACAGGACCACACACATACAGGCACGCGCGAAACCGGCTTCTCTTCACACCGCAGCATTCCCGTGCGCTGCCGGGACGGGAAGGAATTGTGGGTGGAAGGGGGGAGGGGGGGCATACACACGCACGGACCGCTGGTGATGGGACGCCAGGCCAGGTTGGCCAGGTTATGCTAGTGCGAGCGAAAGAAAGAGATAGCGAGAGGGAGCCCGTTTAGGAGGTGATGACGATCGGACGGGCCCAGTTAACGATCATGGGAAATGTGCAATGATTATGGGATTTCGACCGTTTTCTCGTTGCTGCGTCCTTTTGCTACGCCGTCCCAACCACTCTTCCACTCCTCCTCCCTCCGACTCTCTCTGGTGCGACCATGCTCTCCCCGCGTCATGTGGCCAGGGCGGAACGGCTCGTTGTCACTATAGGCCCGTCGTCGTTGTTTGACTGCGAATGAATGTTTTTTTTCCTAGTTTCTTTTCGACGGATGGTCTGGATGGTCTGGATGGTCTGTGTATTTTTATTTCTTCTGTTTTTGTTTTGTTTTAGTGGCCAAGTAGCTACCTCCCCCTGGCTCCACCACACTTCCACGGTGTCGTGTTGGTGGGGAACGATCTGTTCACGGCGCGCCTGTATGCAGCAGAGCGGCGGGTGCTGAAGCAGCTCGAGCAACCGAAAAACCAGTGCCTTTTGAGGCTGATCTCTACTCGCTGGCATGCACACACAGACCTGCGCGCGATCATGCAACGGATTGAAAGTTCGCTCCCGATTTGCTAAGATTGTACAAGCAAAAACGAACGAAAAAAAAAACAAAAAAAAAACAGGGAAACAGGGAACCCTGTTTGGAGGTGACACAGGGCAAAGTGAACGTTTGTATTACCCTCCACACCGCATTCAGGTGACCAATGTGCCATTTAAATCGAACGTGGCAAACGTGGACGCGATCAGGTTCGTGGACGTTGGAAGTTGATGAATGGATGGCGACAATGAGTTATGGCATTCCGCCCGTGGCCGAGGGAAGAAGTTTTTCCATGCCGGAAGCGCCATGCTGCAGTTGTTGTGGACAAATACATCTTTTCATGTGGGACCGTTTTATTGCACCTTGGAAACACCGAGCCGTTGTTCTCGTTTCGGCAAATTATTTGCCAATTGTAAACAAATTATGTGCACATAATTTTATAACAAACGTACTCGTGTGGAGTTGTTATGTCATGTGGTAAACTAACACGAACTTTTCCAAAATAAGCACTGTTCGTTCGATGTAGTTTACGATACGCAAAATTAGGTCAAAGATTATGCTGTAGATTATCGCTAAAGTGAACATATTTGTGCCATTTCTGTTATGAAACACTTTTCTCGTGACTGTGCAGTTTTGTTCGCGTGGTTGAATGTTGTAAGTAAAATTTCATTTATTTGACAAATTTAACACAATTCACTAAGAATCGTCATTGAAAGCGTTTTGTAAGTTACCAATTGACGAGGTATCTCATATTGCAAATGCCATGAAAACTATTGTTATTGTTTATTGTTATAAAAATTGGGTAATAATAACTATGAGTAACAAAATACCAATATGAATGCAATTATCAGTCTAAACCCAGGCCAGATATCAGTTGTATATTTTGAAATGCATAACAGTTCTGCAAGTAACACTGAATAAGCCCAACCCTAGTAGCTGATACTGAAATACTTGGTAAAAATCTATTAATTTGTTCATTAGAACTAACGGTACTAAAAACACCAGTGAATCGAACACCAACGTTCTTGTTATAAACCAATGTATTGAAATGTTTCATGGGATTTCAAAATCCTTTGAAACGCTTGGTGGAATTTTAAGCGTTCTCAATCTTTGGTTTCCGAGTTTGACCACCAGGGGTAGTGGCAAATGTTGAAATTGATTTAAATTGACTTTGCGTCAAAATGAAAGCATCAATTTAAACCAATACAGACCAGAATTAATTGCAAATACAATTAGATACATAGCAATAGAAATTAGAAAAAATCGTCATTGTATTTATTTGTTTACTAATATGCAAACAGCTAGCCCGCAGTGCAAGAGTCAAAGGTTTTTTTCTCTTTCTCGCAATTTTGTCTCCCCATCATCGCCAGCAATTATCGTTTCTGTGCATCTCGCTCTTTCGCGTGGTGTTCAGATTGTGGAGGCTAGATACTCTGTTTCGAATTTGGCAGTTTTGACAGGTGTGTTTGTTTGTGTATTTTAAATAAAAAAAAACAAATGTAAAAAGAACCAAAAAAGAAGAAGAAGCCGTCCTAACGGGAGGTGATGCTGTCGCTGCTGGATTATTTCTAAAAATTTTTCAGAAGTGCTCGCAATTTCCTTCGCACAAGTAAAACCTTATTTTTTCCCGGACCTAAAAGTAACGTTAGTAACCGGTGTAAAATTAATAACCTACAAGCAAAGTATTAGACTTCACTTTCGCTGGCTACAAAATTGAGACGAAGAACGTGTCTGCGTTGCGTTATTCGAAGAATTTGGTAAAGCGTGTGCTTTGTTACTTTAACTAAAGAGAAACCGTAGATTGTTCCAGATCCACGATTACCTATAAGGAAACGATAAGATCTGTCTCTCGTTTCAGTTCGTTTACGGCCGTTGCTTTGCAATTTTGAAAAATTAACTGCATCAGTAGGTATACGGATTAAGCTTACCTGTGTGCACCGTCTTCACTAACGAAAGTTGTGTCGTGTTAAATTAAAGTGCAGAAATCACTGTAAGAAGTAAAGTTCTAAAGGCATTTGGTAAAATAAAAAACCAAACGATTGCAAAATTGCCCCCAACCCCGATCGGGCCAAATTTAATGCGCATCAACGTAGCAGCTGTTGGCTTGGTTGACTCGCGTCCCGGAATCTCCATATCTGCAAGCCATAGTTCGGTAGCCGTCGCAGGTAAAAAGGGTAGTCAAATCTGCTAGCAAAGTGCAGTGACGCGGTGGAAGTTTCCACTTTGCTAAACAATCCCAATTTCCCGCTGGGCCTGGCTGACGAAAAAGCCTGCGCCATTACAAGTGTGTTGTAAACAAAGCAGCAGCAGCAGCAGCAAAAGGTGCGTCGATGCGATAGTGTGTGTGACGGTCTTTTGTCTTCCAGCGTCGTGCAGAGCGCGTGTGTGTTGGTGAGAGCGCGTTGTTTTCGGTAGCAGGCTACGTGACGTTCGCCGCGTTCTTTGTTTACAAAACAGCCAGCCTCCTTCTTTGAATCCGGCCAACCGAGCTGGTTTCGTTCGAACAATTTTTGTGTGTTTGTGAGTGAAAACGTGTGGAAAGATAGCGTAAACAGGCGGAGGGAAGGATTTCCAGAATTTCCTTTCACAACGGGAGTGAAGCCGGAAATGTTCCGTACCATTAATCTGACCAGCGACAAAGGCGGATTGATCAGCAGTAGCACCAAAGCGGCAATGACTACTTCCAGTAGCCAGCTGGCAAAGATGGGCCCGGAAGAGCTTGGAGGTAAGTGCAGCAGCGGCCGGGACTTTCCAACGACGATCCACAATCGGACGCGCAATCAATAATTTTTCCCACGCAACAAGAACGTGCGTCGTGGTGTGGCGCGGGAGATGGCTTATTGCGTCGTAGACTACTGCGTTGGAGCTTGGCGTTTCTCCCCTTTTTTGTGTACGCGGCGACGGGGTGGCAACGTTCACCACACCAACCGTTTTTCACTCGTCACGCTTTGTCGGTGGGCCTTGATAGTGAATTTAAACCACAGGCCCCCGGGCCGCACCGTTGCAAAAACACGAAACATTGAAATGCACTTGTCGCTCGCACCGAGGGGCTGTCCGGTGGATGAAGAAGCCGGTTCTATTTTTGTAGTTTTTTTTATACCTCCTTTCAATGTTTCTGGTTTCTTAGTGAGTGATAAGACAAAGCCAAACATGCGTGTGCGTGTGTGTGCATGTAAGTGCGCGCGAAACGGTCGAATGAAAAACACAAAATGGGGTTTCGGTCTGTGTGTACACATGAAACATGATAACAACCATATCGCGTTTCCGTTCTTCGTGTTTGGATTCCGGTCCGATGTGCCAGGCTTGGGTTTGTATGCAGGGTTTTTTCGTTTTCAGAATAATTAATTATCGTTTTCTTCCTGTTAAAATAGCACACAAAATTCTCTCTGCAATTCAGTGCAAAAAGCGAAAAAAGATATCTCTAAACCCGGTACGGTACCATTTGAAATGTGGGTCACTCTATGCATGCTATCAGAGAGTCAGAGGAAATTATTTATATTCCTTGGGCACGGTGCGAGAGAGTAAATATCGCTTCCCGTAATTGTTGCTCGCCGCTACCAATTAAACAAAAGAACAACAACTCGAACCACTGATAAGCAGAACAAACTCATATTGTGGAAAATAAAAATAAAATTGTCTACAAAAAAACCACCACTTTCCCCGCTCCGGTCGGGACGATCATGGGGGGAGCGGATTCCAATGCCAAACGGAGGTGGGAGCGAGCGGACGACGAGGTGTTATTGCTCCGCTTCGATGACGCGTCGAAGCGTCTATCGCTCTCGGTGGCACTCGGACAAAAACGAACCTATCACCATCACCACGGTTCTACGATCGATGCTCTGCTCTTTTGCAGTTCACTGCCAACGTGGTTGATCGGGACGTTTGGCTGATAAGCTATGCTGGCTGCTTCACCCGATCGAGAAGTGTTGATGGGGTGATTAGAGCCGTCGGCGAGGATGATAATAATGTGATGTGATTGCCAATGACGCATCACACCGATCGAACGATCGTTCGAAAGTCGCGTAAATCAGTTGTGACGACGCGTAGGACGCAAAGAATCCGAAAGCGAATGGACGCGTTTAACGCTAATTACTGTGATTTGTCAGAAAACTCAGATTGCACTTATTAGTATGAAGGTGTGGCACAGAATCGTTTCACTGGTGCCTATGGCCACCTAAAAAAGGACGGATGATTTACGATTTGTTGTTATTTTCAGCTGCGGAATCAGGCTACGTTCGCGATACACACCCGCCACCGGAAGCTGTTGACCCACTTGCGCATTTGCATCCATGCCTGTCGGTGAATGAACTTGTTCGATTCTGTTTTTTTTACACCTACTGCGCCACCACCTAGAATGGAGGCGTATTTTCCGGCGCCCAGGTGTGTGGGGGTGGCAAGTGTGCTGGTTAAGGGATAAATAGTTCGTAGTAACTATTTTTATTGCTCGATCGGTTTATTTTGATGTATAGGCCTGTAGGATGGTGTGGCGTGATACGGAGAAGGCGTCATACGGGTGTGTAAATACGTTGGTAAACGCAATGTTTCGAGCGAGAGAGCCTAAGCCTGAGACGTAGTAGAATTGTGTTGTAAACAACCCAAACTGTAAGAAGCGAATGCTGATTCAAACTGCGGTAAGATATTCTTGCCCATCATATGCGAGATGTAGAATTATTCAAGCTGGAATGGATTGCATTGCTTTAGCTTACTCGATTAAATCTTTTGTATGCTGATTGGAATTTTTATAAAAGTAATTTATTAAAAATCTGTCTACATTCCTCTATGGTACACAAAACCTTCCGTGATTTTTGAACAATTGCGTTCAAGGCAAAGAAGGTGAATCACATAGCGATAAGAGCCTTCATTCGGTGCCGTTGCATGTACACTGCGAGCCCAAAATCTAGGTCAACACCATTATCATCGGGTGCATCGTTAGAGGCAAGAATAGAGACCGCAAATACAGGGCAGATTGGCGGTCGCATCGGTTACTGACATTGAGGCGGTTCGTTCGGGCGATCGGAAGGATTGATCGTTTGAATGGCATCTTACTCAATCTCTCTCAATCCATTTGCGGCCCCAGTCGCACTTCATCATCGGTCAATATTAACCCAGTTGACAACGTGCGGGTGTCAATAAAGGAATCCACCAACAAGGAAGGATGCCGTGAGTTGTTTACGTCAATTCCTCCCACCCACAATGTGCGCGGTTACCTTGGGTCTCAAACCCATCAAGCAGTGGGGAAGGAAGGAAGGGGACGTGTGGTGGCACTGTTGACATGAAATTCTGCGACGGTGAAATCCGACGCGATGACGGTCAAAAGTGGAGAGCACGGCCACACCTGAGACGGAAGCGGGTTGCATTTTAATCTCCCCCCAACCCCCCCCCCCTCCCCTTTCTCGCACCACCCGGTGTGATAATTGTCTGAAGCTTCAGCAGCAATAACGAATGCATTCTTATCGCTCACTGAACCGGCGTCTCGAACAGGAGCGACGAGGCAATCGCGAAGCAAGTTTGATTTGAACGCGGGGTGAAGTGGATTGGTTGGTTGGTTGGTTGGTTGTTGTTGTCTGGGGCTTCTATTTATTTGCAACCATGGCAGCCTCCACAAGCCCAGACGACACATTTATTGTCGGTTGCACCATGACACACGCGACTGAGTGTCTGTGTGTTGACTTTCACGCGGTGGAAATCTGATTTTTAACGGGTGTGCAATTTGTTTCCGAGATTTCGCGACCACACCGGAGTGTGTGTGTGTTGGTGTTTGATTCAGTGGAGCTGAGATTTGTTTTGTTCGCTTGTTAGCTATCGTCAACGAGCGGGCGTCCGAGCATGTGTGTGGTACGTGGCTTTTAGCTAATTGACCCCAAAAACGCAAGACCTGATAGCAAGTGGATGGTATTTTTTTCTTCTCCCCCTCCCTCTGTCCACCGAATTTCGTTTCGAGAGCCCCAGCGTTGCGGAGTAGCGCTTTTAAGGGGCGTTTGGGGTTTGCATTGGTATGACTGCCAGCGAAGCGGACAGAAGACCCTGTGTGTGTGTGTGTCGGTGAAGTAGTGTACGTACGTACGCATTATTTTACAGTCACCCACCCCTCCCACCCAACCGCTCTGTGATAGGCGGGGCTGTGGTAAAACGAGGCCGAAATTTGGAAGAAAACAAACATTATTCCACCCGCGGGGGATGGATGCGTGAAATTTATCGTCATCGCAACAGCCGCGTCGTAGCAATCGCGGCCCGCGTTCGTTTGTGTTGTGCTGTTGTGTATTGAATGAAGCCCAAATGCGTCGGTGTCTCGGCGTGGTTTTGCTGCTGCCGTTGTTCGTTACATTTTATTTACGTCGAAAGAAAAACGAAACAAGCAAGCAATCCATATTGTCGATATTAATGCCGCAGTTTTCCTCATCCACTTGTTGGGTGAGTAAGCGGGATTGCAGCAATAATAACGCACTATGCTTTCGCGTATTTGTTTGTCTGTGTACCGGCTGTCGATCGCTCATATCTTGCAGGGATCGTACGATGAATGGCATGTAAACATTGCATGAAAACGTTGTACCATATTGGGGTTTCGTTTATAGTAAGCTATTTTTTTTGTGGTGCGAAGAAGCCACTGCGCTCATCTAAAAGCACTTAGTCCGTAGAAATGAAGGAAGAGCAGTAGGAAATAATAATAGTAATCGAATAAAGGGTGTGCTCTGCCATCAAACGGTCCATGTTAATTTGCATGATCGATTTCCTTAATTGCTTGCTCATTAGGCGATGAGAATGGTGGGTAGGGTGTGTGGGGCCTTGCATTAACTACAGCTGAACCTGATTTATGTCCGGTTCGTTGTGTCATTTGACGGTGATGGGTCGGCAATCTTAACCAGCTCAACCATCCATCAAAGTGCGGATTGAAATTAAATCGCGTAGGATGTACGCGGTGTCAATACGCGAATGGTGGGCAAGTAGAAATTCCAGTGTGCAAACAGCATTATTAATTAATTGATCGCTGATCATCGGTGCGGTCGGTGGAGGGCGTTTTCGCTAATTTACGTCATCGGAACGGAAATGGATAGCTTGTGGTGTGATATTTTTTTGGACATTGTTTTAATCTTTTTTTTAAATTGCTTTAATTTGTTTTTTTTTGTTTAAATCAGTACTGAACTGTATTGAAATTTTTCACCATAATGGCTCTGTAAAAAAACGACATAACAGTACACATAGTGCTTCAGATCCTCAGCTCGATCTAATGCAATAAGCGAAGTGTTTCACTTTCGAATTTCACTCGCAGAAAAGCTGAGTTCACATGGACAGTCTCTAAGCTGCTTCAGCCCTGTACCTTTCTCCCGAGAATTGCATCTGCGATAGTGTTGGACTACTACTGTGGATGACTACGATCACGATCACGCACCATGTTCACGGGTTCCACCTCCAGCAGGCTGTGCCTGGATGGGAACACAGGTCCACGCGATAGTACGTGTGCAATGTGCGCTTTTAACTCCTTCATCATCCCGTCACGTAGGTCATAACGTACGTTTCCTTGAACTTATCACACCGGCCACCGGCTGTTTTGTAATCATGCTCTCTAGCGCCAGTCTAGACAAACGACAACGATGGTGCTATTCGTCGAGAGAGGGAGTGAAGGTGCGGTCGCTGCTCCTCCACACGCAGCTTCTTCCTTTGCGGCGCGGGTGAGTTGATGATGGTGTGGCTTCGTGACCTAGCCCAACGCATACTCGCTACCCGGGATGATGCTCGGTCTGATTTGGTGGCAGTGAGCGGACGGATTGCAAAAGCCAATAGTGGGCATCTACCATTTCAGTGCCGCTTGTACGTGATTGGCCCTATGCCCAGTGGGTTTATTTTAGTATCATAATGAGAGTGAAAGTTTCGGTAGATTGGATCGATGGACGTTGATGGATGCATAGCAAAATCCACACAAGGAACTCAGCCTTCCTCCCAATGTCAGCAACAACGGGCGGAACCACCCGGGAAAGTAACGCGCAGTCTCCAGTCCGATGTGACCTCGAAATGTAGGACAAAAATCTGCCATGAACCGCATCGGGTCATCGCTGTTTTCCTTCCGGTCGCGCAGACTTTTCCGGCTTTGTTCATTGGGTTTGCGTGTTGGGTTGGGAAAATTGTGTGACGCACCCGCGACGAGCGACGACGACGACGGTCCTGGAGGTGACGAACAACGTTCGCCCGACTGACGAATGGATTGGCATGTGTTGCTAGTCGTGACCGTTAGTGCAAATGCAATTGACGTCAGTCTGCGTGTGGGGGCAATCGCCTGATGTCTTCCACGATGCCTGATGGGAAAGCGATGTTTTTTTTACGGTTTCTCGAAAGATTCTTTTCCCCCTCGATTGGTTTTTGTGTGGTGGAAATTTTTTTTTCGTGTGCGCAACGAAGCAGGTCTACATTTTGTTTGTTATATATTTCTCTTCATTCCGTGCTTCCGTGTACCTTTGTTTACAAGTTGCCAATGAAGCGGCAGAAGCTTATAGTTAGACGACACGCCTTAACTATTGCAGAGTCACCTTCGTTTACTTTACTCTCCCTCGTTGTCGGTAGGAACTGTTGAAGAGGTATTTGTAGCACATTTTTCCACCTTTACGTTATTATTTACTGCCGCCTTTATCACACGCCGCTTGAAGAGAGAAGCTCGATGTGCTAAGAGGTCGGTTTCCAGATTTTGGATTCAAGGTGATGTTTGAAGCAGTGGATGACACTGCATTCCTCCACCGCACTTTGCTGCGTTGATACTGCGTGAAAGATTGTATGTTTTAAGGATGGGGAAGGCAGGGGGGGGGGGGAGAGGTGCTACGAAATCACACACTCTCCCTTGTGTCACACCACGGCGCACCAGATGGAAGTTCGTTTTATGACTAAAACACGATAAAACTAGTTAATTACCAGCAAGCTTGGCAAGCGTAAACATTAAATATCCCGCAAACGAATGAATCGCAAAAAGGGCACCGATATAAACAGATGGCTCGGTGGTGTGTGTTTTTCCGCTTGCAGACACCAAATGCAACCAACATGGCACGGCGTAATGTTATTTCCATGCATCGTGCCCCTGCACATTCGAATGGAAAGAACGGTTGTTTGACTCCAAAAATGGACGATTTTTGTGGCTCATGTTGGTGTGTATGTGTGCGTGTGTTAGTGTGCGTCCATAAGGGCTCAGCATAATGATCGGCCCGATGGAATGTGGAAGGCAATAGGTGTTAAAGCAAACATAGTGGTGGGGGTTTAACTATTTGTTTACCATTTGCTGCATGGAGCACAAACAAGGGAGGCATTTTATTCGGCTTCTTGTGAGAGCCTGAGTGTGTGTGTGTATGTTTTAGTTCCATACTTTACATACAATGTGTTTTTTTTCGTGAGTGTGACGTGTCTACTTCGATATGCGACATGTTTATTCGGTATTCACATTTTGGAACAGCGACATAAATGAATTTAAAACTCCTCTTGCTTCGCATGCTTCCGGCCGTGGGCTATGGTCAATGTCATCATCTTGAAACGGGGGATACTCGGAACACGTTTTTATGAGAAATGACCTACTTTGATTGTGTGAGACTACCGTGAGTGAGTTGGTCGCTCACAAAAACAAGCTTTGTAGAGTCAAGCTAACGATCGTCTTGAAGGTTGCACGCTTGCATTGCTTCTATTCTCCTATTCGATCGCGCGCTCTAAAGTGCGTGATTTAGTGCATTTGTGCATTGAAGCGAATCGGTGGCACCCTCTCACCCTTGCATGACTATATACACACCCGCTTTTTTTGTTATAGCTTCCATCAGCGCTTACTTCCTCGATGTCTAGTCTAGGCTTTGTGTTTGGAAGAAGCTCGACACCACCACTAATCAGCAATGCATACGGGCACGATCCGCGCGCTGTGTTTGCGCTTCTTCGTGATAAATATTAATCGCAAACTGGCCTGACGACCCAGGTTTAGCTGTGCTGTGGTTTAGCTTCTGTTGACCCACGGGGGGAAGGAGAATGTGCTCGGGCATAAACGGCACAACAACACCACAACAACGAACGCGAACGAACGAAAAACCACGCGAACGAGATTCACAACAAACCGAACGGGGTACGGAGACGCGAAGGAAAACGTGAACAAAACAAAATGGAGGATGACGCGTTGTTGCCGTTGTTCAAGGTCGCAGCTGTGTGTGGGGCACCAAACATAAAACCGAATGGGGGAACGGAACTTTCATGGGCTTCGGATGGGTGGGCTCTGCTGTTCCATCGGTTGCGCAAAGTTGCTACGTGCCGGTCTGATCCGATCGGATTATGTTTCGGATATGTTATTTTTACCCTACCCCATTCACCCCAGCTTTCTGTCGACTTGGGACCGAATTTTGGTGTCATTTATTTCTCTCTTCATCGGACTAAATTTTTGTTTTCTGTTTTTTGCTTTCGCTTGCAGAATCCTGGATCGAGCTATCGTCCAACACGTCAAGCACGAACGGCACCGGAAACGTTTCTGTGGTCGGGAACCTCCCCGCCAGCAACAGTATCGTCCTCACCGGCGCCACGCCGCTGGCCGGTGTTGGTACGAAGAGCCCGGACCGAACGACGCCACCACTGCCGTTCACGTCGGTCGAAGAGTACATAAGACTGTTGCGGGAGGCACAGCGGGAGTCGACGGAATCGAGCCGGGTCGCCTCGCTGACGAGTTCGCGCCGAAATTCACCCCGCGGAAGCCCCAAGTCACCCCCGAACAGCCCGAACACGGAGCTGGCCGCCACCGAGGAAGATCTCCGCAACGTTTACATTAACCATGTCAACAAGGTAGCGAACCACCTCCACCACCATCCCGACCACAAATAATATCGTCTGTTTCTGTGGTTGCTTTGATGCGAATTTTGGGATTGTTTTTAAAATGTCAAACGGAACGTTACCTTCACTCTCTGCTTTTTTTAACGTGTGATTGTGGTGTAATGTGAGAGGGCTTCTGGATGGCATTGTTTTAACGGCTCGGTCCGCATTTGTAACGCGATTGGACATCCGGATCAGGTTTAAGTTCACTTTGTGGTCAGCAACGGTGGTACGGTGCAAGAGCGTGAGATAGAGATTTCATGTATCTAAGGTTGCACATAAAGGTCACAATAGAAATATCATTTCCAGTATTATAACAAACATATTATGTGATGTTTCGTATATTGAAACAAATAGTTCGGCGCTGACGAATGATTAGCAACCGGTTTTACATTCCATTCAATTCGGGGTAACATTATTTTGCTATATTCTAAATATATTTTAATGGGGAGTTTTCAATTAACTGTTAATAGAAAATAATTTCGACGTAATCTTGAATCCGTAGATTATCAAACTGTATCGATATTCTTAAAGAAATGAACTATAAAAGCTGCTTTGTTTTTTTACCTTTGGAGATTGTTTACAGTAATTTTAATATCGTGTTGCTGCGGATATTTTTTGTTGTACTGATAGACATCGGTAATTGCACTGTTATCGCTCGTTTTATATCGACGTATATAACATGGCGCTGTGTGTTACCCCCCCTCATTTCAGAACTGTGTTCTCTCCCCGATCTCCATTGCGATCGGATTGTTTGCAAGCAAGCTTGGGATGCGGTCACGTTTCTGCGGTTTGTGTGTTGATAATCTCATGGGGTAACAATACATTTTTCACAATTGCGTAATATTGTTAAGTTTAAGGGAAACACAGGCTTCATATACATTAAAACAAGATATTGTATGCCATGCATGTTTGTTAATGTATTGTTTGTCTATTTTTTCAGGATGGCGACATAGTGAAAGATGCGGACTGGGTGTGGGATTGGAGCAGCCGCCCAGATCAACTACCTCCAAAGTGCGTACTATCTCTGTGTGATAATAAATTGAGTGGTTTTATTTGCTTCCAAGCCTTTAACTGAACTGATACCCCTCTCATTCTGTGCTACTTGCAGAGACTGGAAATTTGAACATCCCAATCAAACGCAAGAGGAAAGGAACAAACCGATCCACGCTGGCTACTCCATACGGCAGGTCCGTGTTGGGAAGAATTCATTATTCTCGCGAGAGTTTTTGTACTCGATCGTTCTGACGAACGTATTATCGCTACTGCTGGGCGCAGGCATTGGGTAAGGGCGGAGTGACGAACAGTCGCTCTTCAACAGTACGGGAAAGTAATGTTTGATCGTTTTCTCTTTTAGCGCCTGGCTACAAAAGCGAGGTCTGCTGCTGACCCGCGTCTCGATTGAGTAAGGGCAGGAATCCCTAGTTGGAGAAACGTAGAAGCACCTCGTCGTAGACGTCCATTTTGCCGAATCAATGGTAAAATTATCCGTTTCCAACAATTGGCTTTTCGAATCACACAACCACCAACTGCTCACATCACGGAATCGAAGTATGCTGTGAACGTTGCATGCAGTATATAGAACGCATTTATTTTGTATCGCATTGGAACAAGATGATGGAATGAAAGATCAATCAGACGGTATTAGTTGAAATTGAAAACTAGAAAAGAGATAAAACTACGGAGAAATAGAGCAAAAGAGAGAAAGAGAAGATTTCTAAACTGTGGGAAGACATAAGAGTCTTGGATAGGGAACAGTTTGTACCACGGGTGATGGTACTACTAGCTGATAACGCACTCGGCGTGGCAGAATCTTATGCTAAACAGGAAAAAGTGTGATCAAACCAAAACAAAACGTATGAATTTGAGCTAGTGAAGAAAACACAGTTTGCCGGGTGGTGTTCAATTGACATTCAGTCTGACCTCCCAACGCGGCAACACTAGGTACCGTCGGGGTTTTGTTTATCAGCAAGAATTTTATTCGGTAGGTTCAGAAGTTCTCGAGCACATCGGAGGAGATTGAATTTGAAAGAGATTAACGGGAAGGGAGAACCTCCCGTAGGTAAAATGATAAAGTAAGATTTCGGACGGATTTCCGCTAGAGAAGGGCAGGGCAAGATGATGATAGAAAGGCAGGGCATGTACGAGATACAATACAACGTGCACGGAGGAGGATATACGAAGGAAGCAATGTAATGTAATCCATTCGAGCAAATTCCATTTTTCTTATAATATACAGCCAGCAGTTTTCAGCAAACGTCGGTTGTGTGTTTCCTCACGCCACGTGTGCGCTTTCGAAATTAGAGGCCAAGAAAGAAGTATCTATAAGACGCGAGCCAAGCGCTCCCTAGTTCCGTAAGAACCTGGAGTGTAGAGAAAAGGGAATGCGCACGAAATGTGACAGAAGGTGAGACACAAGTGATAGGATTTTAATTAACTAGATTTTCTCTGAAAAAATTCGCAACAGCTTGTTATATTTTATTCGCTTTTTTATTTTGATCATTATCTTACTTTACGTTGAGTGTGTAGCACATCTCTGCTTCAATACAATCGATATTATGCTTTCTCATGCGCGGTGGTGAGTTTGTTAGCGAAGACACACACCGAACGCGGTGGCGCCATCTAGCGATGCGTCGAACAGTTTTCGTCGAACTATCACAGAAAAAGCGCTAATGGCGCCACATTAATGTTTTATGTTTTACTTAACATGAGTATGGCACTAGCGCAGCGAAGATTAATATTTATGCTTTGAATTTGATTATCTATTAATTTGATTTAGTCATGCTCGATTATTGCGTTTGCCGGATTGAACTAATTACATTGAATCCGCTGGCTTTGAAAAGTTTACTCCACCACTCTATCCCCGATGCCAACAACGATCCAAGCCCCGCCGTGGCGTACATTCAGACAGTAAAGAGGCCATGTAAAAGGGATCTCTACACAAATTGGTAGTTCGTAATTCAAAACGACCATTACTTTGTATTATTCCTTAAGCATTATACACGCATGAAATAATGAAAATAATAAAAAACTGAAAAACTTATTCCTCAGTGGTATGTGTGTGTGTGTGTGTGCGTGTATGATGTGGCGCTTTTGGTGACCACAAGAAATTATCACCATCATTAATTTAATAGCAACTGGTAGCTTGGGATGCTGATTCAGGTAAGCACATCACGCCAGAGCAGTAATGTGGTTATTGTAAAGCTAACAATGGAATTTTTCTAGCGGACCCAAAGTGGTCATTCGTTTTTGTATGCTAGTGTGTGTGTGTGTGTATGTCTTTCCCAAATGGCAAAGCCCTTTGACTTCGTTCGCTTCTCGCCGCTTCGCGCCATCATGAAAGCAACTTTATGGGGAATGTTTTCATCGGTTGCTATTAGATACCGAAATTGAAACCGATTACGTTTCGATCCATGATCAATGATTTCCCAGGACACATTCGACGCTTTGTGTGGAGATTGTTTGTGTGTGTGTGTGTGTGTGTGTGTGTGTGTGTGTGTGTGTGTGTGTGTGTAAGAGAAGCGCTTCTTCACGTAGACGAAGATGGTAGCTGTTGCCTTCCAGTTGTTGGTCTGGCAGAAATTCCACTGCACTTGAGTGGGGCATCAGGAGCGGTAGCATGCTCACTGTGTGCGATAATTGAATTCGACGGCGATGGTGGGTAGTTGGTCGAAATATTATCAACGATAATCAAATATCTTTCATTTGCGAGCAACGACACCCGCTGCCTGATGGGTCGGACGGGTTTTGTGTGTTCGCTCGGGTGTACATCCGATTGTGTTTTACTAGCCTCGTAATGAAATTTTCTGAACCCACAGGCCCCGAACACAGGCTCCACTCCTCCCTCAGTAGTGTGCCCGATAAGAAGTAGGTGGCTTGGGGGCCATGTTCTTCGACTAGCAGGAAAATCTCTGTTTTCCACCTGCCGGGCGAGTTTGGTCGAAAGTTTACCTTTCTTCGGTCGCACGAAAGCTAATTATAAGGGACAATCAAATTTAGTCGATCGCTGAGGCACATTTGGGGTTATTTTTAAACTTTTACCGGGCGCGCCCACCGCTGTCCCGGGGTCGGGGTTGCGCTTTGTGGCGAAGGTGCGGAAAGGTCATTTACGGTTTGCTACACGGAGCAACTTTCAACTCAGAAGGTGGGAAAGAAAACAAACGTCAGAGCATTTTCGGTGTAGGCTCCCGGTCGGGGCGTGCAGCTTGGCTCAGGGTGGCAAATTGTCTTGCGTATGGTGTGGTGTTCGTGCCGGCAAGTGCGGTCTAGCTGATGCTCCTTTCACAATCAGCCTTGATTACGCTTATTGACATGTAAATCATCGATAATTGACTACGCAAAGCGGCAGCATGTGCAAGTGCGTTGCACAAACTAATCGATACACATAAATCAGCCCACCACCAGAACCATCGTCAGCGTAGGCCATGATCAGCGCTCGACGGGACGGACGCTAGCGGGCACCAGGAATTGATCAAACATTCGATGGAAATTAAATCCGGGCTTGCAATTGCTACACCGTGCCAGGCGCCTCCATCCGCAAAAAGGGCCGGAGGTTGCGTGCGAAGGAAGCCTGTAACTGACCCCCTTTTGGGGCGTTCCGTAGCAAGGGATGGATAAGAGATGTGGGCGTGTATGCAGCCAAGCTAATGTGTGTATGTGTATGTGTGAGTGTGTGTGCTTTGCACAGCCGTTGTTCATGTTTGCTTCGTTGATTTAACATCCCGTGCGCTATAAATCTCGTCTAATGAACGATAACGCCCTCTCTATCGATAAGAAATCAACCGGTGGAAGTAAGTAAATTTACATTACGGCATGGCGTTCGCCCGACCGTCGAGCTGCACCGGCTCACCTTACAAGGCCTCGAGCCAACGTCAAATAATGGCCACTGATCGGTGTTTGGCCGGCCGCCGAGCGTGTGGAATGAACCGCGTGCGGGGGTTCCTTATTGCTAATTAAAGCTATACAGTTATACGCGCAGTGCTTGCGCCTCTGGAACACGGCCGACTGGCCGGTCGGACGGTCTCGGCTGCCTGCAGTCGGTGGGAAAATTATGACTCGAACGATTTACGATCCGGATGGGCGCGGAGATTCGTGCCGACGTCGGGGGCGGGGGAACGGATCGGCCTAACACAGCGAGACTTCCTCCTACGGAAAACGGAAGAGACATTAAAAGTTATGCAGATGGAATGGAGCCCGACGAATTGATGGCGGCGGCCGCGGAACGCTAGTGGGGTAGGCTAGGGGGGTCCAGGGATGACGGTAATGAAAGTTAATGAATCGGAATGAAAGGATGGGCGGGGGATGGGAAAAACCCACTGATAGCTGGATCGATGGAAAGTGGTGCTAGCGTGATAGTGATCGTTAGCAAAAGGCAGAGACGCGAGGAACGCGAGATGAACGATTGTTTTTGCAAGAGATTAAACTATCAATTTTATTAAAGTTAGCCGGTTCGGTGGTGGTGGGGGTAGGAAGTATTGAAAATTTCATAATTTCATATAATATTGATTGCTGTTATGTTCCACTGGGGCACCGACGTAGAGAACCCATTTAAAAGACTTTTTATCTGATATGATTCTGGTTCATGAATAACTCCAGGTGATGGTTTTGGTACAAAGAGACATATTTCAGTTCAAAATATGATAAATATAGACGAAACTAAACTAAGCTTCAAAGTTGTTTAACGTACACATAAAAAGGGTTTCGAATTGTAATATTTCTATAACTTAACAATTGTTTGCTTTTGCTAAAAGCATGCTTTTTCCTCTACTACATTTGCACATAAAAAAGGGAAACAAACTACCAGCCAAAAATACCCAAAAATTCACAATTAATAATACAGTATATTAATAATATTATTTTATTATTTTAAAAATTCATAACAGATACAACTACTATAATATCTGATCCATTGACTTCACATCTTGACCGAAATAATATCTGCTGTTTTACCGGCTTACTGTATTGATTTTACCGCCTTAGTTGGTAAGTCACTCCCCGCTAGGGGGAGACGGTTTCCTGGGACAGGTTCTGTCGTATGAAGGGCGCCGCGTATATTGCATAAAATTAATTAAAATACTAAAAAAAATCCTTTGAAAATTCCTCCCGAACTTAAAACAGTCAGCAAATTCACTCTGTACGGATTCAGTCGGTAATCAACAACTAAACGCTTGTATTTACTTTCTTTCTTCTTCTGAAAAGCCAATTTATGGAACTTCCATGTCAAGCATATAATACATAAAATTTTCCAGTAGTTTTTAAGTTACATACGAATGACTTCTGTGAAAACTGCGGGAAAGCTTGGGGAAATCGATCTTTCAAACAACTAGAAAACACAAAAGCTGTCGTCATGAGGCATGCGCCTTTGAAATCAGTGAATAGTAAGCCAAAAATAGTACACTAATCCATTGCCGCGACCATTGACAACAATTTTCCGAGAGTTGTCCTGTAGATAATTGAATGTGACAGTACAATAGGGTCGAGATAGTTTTTACTAATATTGAATAATGTTTGCTCATGGCACACGTGGATAAAATGTGATTAGTAGGGCTTATTAATTGTTTCTGACGTTTGTTCCCCGGATCGGTTCGTGCGTATTTCGCCTACAGTGTTCCGAGAGCATCAGAAATCACTTGGATGGGCTTGTCAGAGAATGTTGCACCACCAGAGCACCAGCAAAGAGGGTGCGGTAATCGTGCCTTTACGTCACAACGTCAACTGTCGCTCCGGTCGAGCTCGAGCCTGCATAATACAGTGGAATGAAATTATAATACCCTGGCCCGGTATGATGACCTGCTCTGAAAAGGATGCACCTTGCCAACGCAACCACATCAAACGCCACGGCGCGAATGCCAACGGATTCACCGTGGGAAGGTGAATAAATTCACGTGCCGATCCGCCCTGCCGGTCCGTTCCCTGTATGGTTTCATTAGCCGCGGTGGAAGGTGTACGGATTGCATAAAGTATGAGGAGTGGCTGGGGGTG
>JXWZ01007351.1:0-11756 GCA_000956215.1 Anopheles farauti No. 4 | reverse complement strand
CGGACGGACGAACGGACGGACGGTTTCTTTCAAGATTGTTATGAAATTGTTGGTTTTTCCTCAACGTGCAAGCGGTTGTTTGCATATCGAAAAGGATTTAATTTGGAAGCGATTTTAAAATCTTCCGCTTGTTGGTTGTAAAAATTGTTTTAAAATTGTTCCATCTGGTACCGACTTTTCCCAAGGAGGCCATGGAAATGTCAAAAGGTTACATCAAATGGTCGTCGTCACTCATGGCCAACCGAGAGAGCGCATAGCAGAAACTAATCGAACCTAACGTTGCGCGGTTCAAATCGTAGGAGGCGAAAATTGAGGTTAAAAAATTATCGAACCAATTATTGAACGCCCTGGGCATCGAGCTATTGTAATTTGGTGCAATTAATTAACCAAAACGCGGCCCGTATCGGATAATTTACCCATTTTCAGACCCTCTGCACGGGGTTGCAACCCGCGTTTCATCAAGTGCGAATTCGAGCCGTGCCGGCGAATCCGCAACGGATATGTATAGCACACACACACACGCCAGCGCGGTCGCGGCCGTCCGGCGAATTACGTCCGGCGTACCCGGCAAGGCAGGAAGCAGAACGCGGCCAGCAGCAGCAGCAGCAGCAGCAGCAGCAGCAGCAGCAGCCTTCAATTGCTGCCATTTGAGCTGCCACCAATTTCTGTCTGATTGCTGTCACTGTCAGCCAGCGCCTTCCTCTCGCACTCTCGCATGCCAACATGCAACACCTCGCTTCCTATCTCTCCCCCCTCCCCACTCCCCATTCACCCACCCCGTTGTCCGGTGGGAGATTTTATTGCAACGATTGTGAAGGCAGGCAACCAGCAACCAAACACTGGCACCAGATGGTCCGACGGATGAATTAACCAATCTCGCGCTTCACAGCGCTCAAGTGGGGCTCAATTTTAAACTTCCCACACTCTCCCCTTGTGTGGGGGTCCTTGCTTCACACACCAAACACACCTCCAATCGGCACCCAATCGGCCTGGCCTGCGCGGGTTTGTCATTATGCTAGCCACCTGTTGTTCGTACTGGTCACTGTGGCCGGTATGACGGTATCCACCCGTTCGTCGGGACGAGATCGAATGATATTCTAAATACAATAATTACGAAATTGAAAATTTATTTACAATCGTTTAATACACCAATTGAGGCACCAATGAAAATAACTATCATTAAGTGCGGCGCAGTGAAGGCAACGGCAACAACAGCGACACACAGCGGCGTTGAAGCGAACCCGAACACTCTTCGCTTAACATCCTGGGCGTAGACAGAAAGAGACAGGCAAACAGGTTGGAGAGTCGCTGAACGGCGAAACGACGGCGAGAACGAACGCAAGTTAATAGACACCCATTTGAAGTTGTGCAAAACAAAATGCGTTTACTAACGCGTTCTATAAAAGCTTCCATAAAATCATAAAGCATTTTATAACAACAATAGCAACAACGAAAACCACATCCTATTTCTGTCATTTACCTTAATTAAAGCCAACCGAAGCGGATTTGCAGCGGAACTGTTCGTACTAAATCTCTGCATCTCTAGCATCGATGCCCCACCCCAATCCCGGGGGAGGCACGGGCACGGAGTAACGGACGCTGTAAAAGTGTTGACCGGAACGCTTGGGATTGTGTAAAGAAATCCTTTCCCCCTTGGCCCTAAACCAGAGGGGGCGTGGGCAAACTTTCCAGCCCGCTGGGTTTCCGGATGGCACCGAAGCCGAAAGCCGATTGCAAGATGTCTTCCAATTTGTACACCATATTTTATGTATGAAAAGCGAGCCGTTTTGATGCGGCCAAAACCGGCACCGGGCGGGGTGGACGTGGGTGTGTTGGGCATGGTGCATGCTTCCCTTGCCTTTGGATGGCAAGACACTCGGCACAGCAGTTCCGGCTGAGCTGCTCCCATCGCTCGCTGCAATTGGCCACAAGAGTGGATAATTTGCGTTCCTTCAAGTGTCTCCGCGTCTGCCACCCTCCCTCCCTCGGTCGGTCTTGAGGTGGCGAACTTTTCTCAACTGGCACAACTGGCGCAAACAGGGCAGTGGGGTTGGAAAGGAAAAAGAAAACGAAAACATAAGTCACCGTGAAGATCACACACTGATCACACCGAGCGAACGATGTTGACGGTTGGTTGATTCTGAAGTTGATTGATATCTTTGGATTTGCTGGTGGAACGGCATCTAACTGGACTGGACTGGAGTGGATTGCGCATCGCATCGTTTCGTTCGCTCGCGAAAACAGCCGGTAAGCTGAACTAAGACTGAACCGTTCGAAGCAGTCGGATGAGTTATAAAAGTCTTCCATCGGCACCACAGAAATAACCGCAAAACAAATTGCTTTTTCACCCCAAACTCAGCGGCTGACTAATGGGTGCATGTCGTACGAGTCTCTTATCACTCTTCGATCGATACCTGATTTGATCTCGATCGATGCTATGTTACATGCATCGCAAACAAACACACACCCGTATACTCGTGGTCGCTAGAACGGTACTCACTGTTCGGTTAATAAACCAAAAATAAAAAAAAACTCGAACAAAACTGGTCCATGTCAATGGCCATCGGGGGGGGGGAGCACCCGTGATATAAACTGTGCACCATAAATCGTGACTAATTAGATCAATTAATATATGCTCGTAATTAATTATGCACCGAGCATACAATTAATTTATGCATGATGGAAAGCTATTGGAAACTGGAAAAACCATGTCCGTCCGATGTGTGTCCCGGTAGGAACGGCAAATAAAACAAAAACACATACACACAAAACGCTGACGCCAACGTGTGTCGCCAGTGTCTATGTGTCTGCCCGTGGTGTGTGTAAAATGGCGAGACGTTTATGCACGTTACACATCGATGCAGATGCATCTTTTTTGTGTCCGTCTCGCCATTTGACTATGCAACGGTGCACCTTCGCGTCTGGCATGGGAGCAGGTCTTTCGGAGTCGACCCTTCTGCTACGTCTACGTCGAGAGCGGAGGCAGAGATAATCGGAAAGCCCACGGCAAAGGATTTCGCTATTTGTCTCGCTTAGAATGGACCGAGCGGTTGGGCCGCGAACATTACTGCAACTGGCAATAGTGTAAGCTGCTTTTTTGTCCCCGCCCCCCCATTCGATGGCCATGCCCGCGTGCCATACAAATTACCCGATTTGTATCATCATTATGACGGACTGATTTGCATGAAATAATAGGCTTGAAGCGATGCAAAACGCTGTTGGAAAGGACATGTCGTCGCATCGATCGAATCGAAAGGAAGAAATGCGTTGCGTTGCGCTCTACGCCATTGGCATGCAATGAGAAATCGTTGCACGGACGACGACGACGACGACGACGACAACAATGTGTTCGAGTGGCAAGTAGAACGAGCCGTCTGGCTCTCGTGGCCAAACATCTTGATCAAGCCGTCTTCGTCTATGAATTATAAGCCCTGTTTACGCGATACGCGATCAATACGCGCACATGATCGTGCATTTTAATGGTAAAATAGTGCCAGTATTCCATAGTTGATGCTTTTCTCTAACGAAAGTTGTGATATTATTTGCTCATTTTAATGCTTTGCTTTCGTAAAAAGCTTTCCATTCAAATTCATTCGGATTGAATGAACAACCCCGTTCCCAATTCGCCTTACGAAAGCAGCTGTTACCGAGCTAAGTAGGCTGTTTTAATCTTCATGGCGGACGGCGGCTGTAATTTATATATATGTATATTTATATTTTTTTGTTTTCGCTTCTCCCACAGAACCGCATCTATGGTTTTCACGGCAGTCAGTTTTTCGGTCGCGATCGGTCTTTAATTTGCACCACCACCGTCGTGCACTTCCACCCGAAACCGAATTTTCCCAGATTCACCCGAGCACCGCCGTCTGTCTTCTCATGGCTGTCAAAAGGTTCTAGTCCGCCCGGGCCGGGGCAGACAGGGCCAGACCGATTGCGGAGAACGCCACTCATGGAGAAGCATTTATCGTTTTATGCCTCTCGCAATCATCGAAATCACACGAAGTCCAAACCCATCAATTGCAAAACCGCTCCCCTTTGCCACACTCCACCGGCACGTTCACGTCAGGCCTACGAACCTACGGTTTCGAGTGTGAATGGTGTTCGCGATCGTTCCCCATGCACTGACTGGCTGGATGTAGCTTTGTGTGTGTGTGTGTGGGTTTGACGAATGCAATTTTGCAAAATGCCTCACATACAGGCGTGCTGTTGTGTGTGCCAACATGGTTTATTTTTTGTTCTTGTTGTGTTATTGTTTCTTAGCTTCATTCGCCCGCTGCGTTTGGAGCTTCGGTTTGTTTTAAGTCTTATTTTGCATGCCTTGCGCACCTCACCACACTTCTTCCACCCTTCCCCCCAGACCGACTGCATTTCATTCCGATTGCATTTTATTGCTATTATTACAGCGAGCGAAACGTGTTTATATCAATTTGAATCCCCACGAGAGGCCCTACCACGTTTGATCGACATCATGGCTGCGGGATTCCGGTGCTGCGGCCAACCGAAGGGAGGCCATTTTGGCACCCATCAGACCTAGGCTTGATCGTCCCGTCCCGTGAAACGGGGGAAACGGCGTGCCTGTGATGGACTGGCTGGGCCACAACCGGGATTGGGCGTAGGGTTGGCCGTATTTTGTGTTTTTTTTTTCGTTTTTCGCAACGTGTTACTTCTATTTTGTACCCCCTGTTTTCGCTTTACTTCATCAACGATTTCCAGTCGGGGTCCAGTTGGGGAAGAAAAAAAAGGGCAAAGGCCACACTTTGCACACAGAGATTTGCACCGCCGGGGCGAGAAACGACAGCGAACGGAGATCCGCCAGCGTTGTGGATGCTTTATTACTACTTCCTGCAATTATGAATGAATATATAATTTGAATTCCATCCGTCCGTCCATGGGCCCATGGTCCATGGGTGCATCAGTTTCTTTCTCACGTTTACCGAACAAACCGAAACGGAAAGCACGCGTCGTATAGGTGCAGTTAACTCACCCAAAACTATCGTCCACCACCCTTACACGCCCAGCCGGCAAGGTGAGCTACCCCCGATTGAGGGCCCCCTTTTGAATGAAGTATAAATCGATTGATTAAAAATAAAACTGTTATTATTTATTTACAACCCATTCGGACGGCCTCGTTTCGAGCGCTGTTGCTGCGCCGGGGAGGATGACTGCATTTATATTTATTTGTGTTGTGTTTTTGCCTTTCGACTTGCGTTTCGACATTTTTATGCTGCTCGGGCTATTAGTAGGTGGGTTCGTCGATCGTCCGTGCTCGGTGCTCGTTTTGCACAACACGGCTCGTTTGACCGATCATGCTTTTGTGCGATCGACAGCGATCAATCGAATGATCGAATGGAGGGATGGATTGAAGCGGGTGCTGTAGGGTGTTTTACATCATGAATGTGCCCACCCCGGGCTTAACCAGAGACGCTCTATTGTCAACTGTCAAGTGTGCAGAACGACGTCGCTGTGAAAGGGAAATAAAATTAATAATAATAAGCATTTAAATAAAAGTTCATCTCGCACTATTGCGATGGAAATGGGATTGGGTTGGGGTTGTGTTTGTGTGCGAATGGGAACGTTACATTTTAGTGGGAGGGAGGAATATGGTTGCGAAATAATCATGAATATCGAAGGTTTTACAATAGAACACATTTCTTCTATGTTTTTCTAAGGCCTTTTATGTTTATGCTGCTTTTACCACAACTCATCGAAGGTGGTCATGAAATCCCTCAAACCGATTTATCCTTTATACAAGATTTAATTTCTCCACGTTGCGTTCTCTGTTTGTCTCGGGAACAATATTATGTTTTAATTATTTTGGAAAATATTGACAAACAAAAGTCAAAAGCTATCCACCCTACGCAAAATGAAAATTAATGTATGCCTTGAATTGAAGTCCAACGAATTAGACTGACCCATTATGATCCACCTATTAGCCGACCCTTTTGAGCGAGATTCCATAGAAATCGTTTCACACAAGTTAATATTTTATGTAAACGATCAAGGGGAAGCGCATTCGAAAAGGCACCTTTTTTCATTTCCGGCTTCTAGCGGCGAACCGCACCGAGAAGAGGGTGGAAAAGTACGACATCCGCGACTGTTGAGAGTGGAGTGCAAAATTACAATAATTTTGAACTCATTTCCCGCATCGGGCAGGACCATTAATCAATCGTGGACGCATGTGAGGGGCTTCGATTGCACCACGCACCTTTCCTAATGTGCATAACTAATATCGATATCATGCAGTTGAGTGTTGCATACGTGTGTGTTCGGCATTCGAGAGCGACCCCTGCCCGGTCGTCCGGGGATAGTAATTAAGGGGTAAACCGTATGGCCGAGACGGTAGCTACGGCCAATGGCTAATTGTGTAAACATGATGAATAGATGAGCACCCTCGTTACTGCGTCAATATGGCACGAGCACGAGCACGGGGTATCGGTATTGAGAATGGAGGAAAAATGCACTACTCGAGGAGGCTGCCCTGACCATGTTGGGGGGCATACGCATACGCTGCTTCCAAGCCGAACACGCGCGCTTATGCGTCTTGATCGCCTTTCGGTGTTGACGAATGATGCATGCCCTTATGCGGCTGGGATGTGTTTGTCGCTGACTTACAAATATGACTGTTATGACACATTTGCCAACGGCACACGGCAGCCCACTGCCCCGATATGGCTTAATAAATTATGTAAAACACATTTTATTACCTAGAAAATCACTCGCACTGCTACTTGGCACTGGCACTGCAGTTGAGTCCACGTGGGACGGGGGGAGGGCGGCGGGAGAGAGGGTGCTTGAGATTGGGTACGGTTGGCCCACCGGAAAAGGGCATACGACATTGCTCCGGGTGCACTGGTTGCCTCAATGGCATGCGCGCGCTCGTTCGAGCGGATCTCATCCACCGATGGCCATATCCGATTTCGGTTCTGCAACCGGTAACCCGCGAGAGGAATGGAATGCCTCGCTGCCGTGCGGCTGCGAGCTGATTATTAGTTTTGTATTATTAGTGCCCCAGTGCGGTATACTTTCGATTTCGATTTTCAGATCCACCCGAGGCTATTTGCTGCTGTGCGTAAGTGCGTCACGCATGGTTTATCCAGCATCGCGTACGTGCCGCTATTTCTGCACACCCATTTCGGTGCGCATTATCGTACGATCGTACGATGAGGAGGAGCAGCTCGATTTGGAGCAGTGTGGCTGATATTCATCTGAAGCGTCCACCTCTCCTCCGGCCCCATTTCGGGGGGAAGTTTATATGCGGAAAACTGTGTATACGGGCTGATCGATATCTTCCCCGGAACGGAGATTGCAGCCCAGTCGTGAGCTGGAACGGTTTCGTTTCGAGCGTGTTACGAGGTGCTGGTATGCGCTAATGGTGACAGAAATCTATGACACCGATAACGAGCGTTACATTATGTTCCACTATTTAGCGCTCGCTGTTGATTAGAAGCTACTCCATTTGCGATCCATTTTTGAGTGAGAAAAAAATGGAATTAAAGCCAAGTTTTCCGTTCATCGATCGATAAATAGGGTGGTCGTCCTAACTCCTGCGCGCTGATTGAGCGCTGTCCGCTCGGTGGCGAACACGTGAATGATTTATGATGCAATTGTAAATCTGTTCCCCCACTCGAATTGGTCAATTTTCTGCCAATACCATGCAGTTACTTCATACATTTCTCATGAGCCACCGTTCGAAGAGTTTGAGTTTTTTTTTTCTTGAATGAGCCTTTTAATACAACATTACCAGCCAACATTCTTCACCGACATGGTATGCAAATAGGGCGCGAGGAAATAGGAACGGGAAACCACAGAAATCTGCGGTATCGGCAAAGTCACGCAATCCTTGCAACGGGCAGCGCAGAGTGATTGTTTTTTTTTGTTTATTTGTGTGTCAGAAATCGAAATCATGGTAAACTTACCTTACACCGGAAGTATCCCCTTCGCGTCAGTGTCTGTGGTTCGACTTTCGCGCGAGGGTGGTGTGCACACTTAATCTAATTTCGACCCAGGATGCGGAAGGAACCGCTTCCGCTGCGGAAGTGCCGAATGGGGAAGGGGGCGACACAAAAAGTGCTACCTGTCAGCCAAAAGTCAGCCGCGATCGGCAGCGCCCTCGTAAACATGATGTCTTTGGCACGCGTTGAAAATATGAAAAAGTAGTTTCATCGTGAACCAGAAACACCCCAGAAAGGGGTAGCTTTCCCAGCGTAATTGGGGTCTGGTTCTGGGTGCTAGTTTGGTTGTTTTTTTTTTCATGCACTCTCGCCCCCTCTCTCACTCTCTCTAGCTCTTTCTCTCTGCTCTCGCTCGAAGCAAAACGCAGAAAGGGCAGATACCTTCCGGTCGTAATTGAAGGCACGCGTTCGTGTTTATGAAACAAATAAATAATAAATTCATGCGCTCCTGCCCACAACCATAATTGACGGTTATTAACGATCGTTCCGGGTCATTCCCAGGGTGGGTGGTGTCTGTTTGCGTGCGATGAGTGATTTGATGGAAATTGATCCTGATGCCCGGGTTTCAACAACACTACAAACACACACACACACAGATGGTTGACGGAAGCATCTTTTGGCAGGGCCGTGTTGCCTTCGTGCAGGTTCTTCCAGAAGCCGGGGAAAACTTTATGAACTCCAACACACCAATCACTGGGGTCATAAATCAAGCGATGACGGCTGAACGGCCCGGAACGGCAAGAGTGTTGAGTGCGTTCTCGTTGGTGATGTGCGCGCGTGTGTTTACAGATTTGAAGTCGAAATTATGTTTATTTCCTCATTACATTATTGTGCACCAGATAATATAACAACGGTTCGCACCGCGTCTGTAAATAAATACGGCCACATAAATCCACACAATCCCCACGAACGAACTGGCTGGGGCAAACCGGGAGCTGGAAAAACTCGTTCGTACACTGCTTTTCACCACAGTTCGCTCGTCTACTTTCTTATTCTAATAATTTTTGGCGGGCTCGCCTTCCGCACTGTTGTTTACCCATTTTGTTTCGCTTTCAAAGCACACTAGGATGCATCTACTGTACCCATTTCCTCAATTGCTTCATATCTTTGGGAATCGGGGCAACGGGGCTCGTGAGCTGGATTTTTCTCCTTGCGAGGGGAGGTATGGGTGTGGGTGTTTTCCACCATGATGTGGGGCGCTACTGCCCCTCGCGCGTTCCGGCAGTTATCGGTTGTGGCGACGCCAAGGCGCAACCACAACGACGAAACATGTGCACCAGGTTTTATGTGGTTTTGATTCGATTCGAGCGGCAACAAACTATCGCAGTTGGCGTAGGAGAATTTTTTTTTCTTTCTTGGAGCTTCTCATTTTGACGAGCTATTGCTGTTGTTGTTCTGTTGTTGGCTTGTCTCGAAACCGCCAGTTTGAGCACACGATTTGTTCGCTCGGAAATAACAACAATGATCGCGGCTCAGCGGTGAAGTTTGCTGGGGCGCTCGGACGCTGGAGATCGTTTACGTTAGGATTTATGGTTATGTATATCTAGTTTTAATAGGTTTTTAAAATATAATTCCAAATTTTACACTCGCAGCGTGCTGAAACGTGTCTGTTGATGTGTTGTGATGATGGGCCCGTGAGTGATGGGTCTTCGTGGGATGTGGGTGTTTTGTGTTTCATTGCCTCCCGCATGACGACCATGACGTGGGGGTAGGGGGAGGGACGGCCTCTACAATGGAAGATTCCATTCACGCGTAGCTTCCATTTCAGCCGGTGTACGATGGGTTTATTCATTGAATTAATAATGTAGGCCCGTAGACACGAAAGTTTGTCAGAATTGGGTGTAAAACAATGTAAACATTTATTTCGATCAAATGTGTAACACCCGTGCAGGACTGCATTTGCGTGCGTTCGGTTGTGTGTGTGTGTGAGTGTGGGTTATTTTTTTCTTTCTTATACCATACTCCTCACAACCCTCAAGGATGACTTGATCGGACCGGACGGTGCTTGATGGTATGGAGCGCAAAAAAGAATCTAGTAGAAATTACGATTATTGACTGGTTCGTGTACTTTTTATAAATAAACCAGCGGCACTGATGCTCACAAAATTTCATCAGCCCAGAAATCAATCGCATTTGACGTGGCCCTGTTTTAGAGAGCGTCCAGCGTTCACGCTTTTTTTTCTCACTTGATTCTCATTTAATCCATCCACGAGCCAATAAATTGTTTTCCGGAGAAATAAGTGCACTGAGGTGGTACGCG
This sequence comes from Anopheles farauti No. 4, assembly GCA_000956215.1. NCBI lineage: Eukaryota > Metazoa > Arthropoda > Insecta > Diptera > Culicidae > Anopheles > Anopheles farauti No. 4. The sequence goes on along the minus strand of JXWZ01007351.1, from coordinate 1,544 downwards.
GGGTACGGGCGCAAAAACCACACACACATATACACTAAACCCACCCAAACCGTAACCATCAGATGTGGAAACAAAGGCATAAAAAAATCATCGCAAAAGTTTGCATTTGCTTTCCCGTTGCTGGGTGCGATATCATCCGGGCGTTCGGGTGGTTTTGGCGCGCTAAAGTGTTCCCAGCTGAGCCCCCTTGACCTGACCGGTGGTCAGTTTCGTTTGTCTGACTGACCCAGACTGTCGAAGAGATGTTGGTGCCGCGCGAATATGAGGGCGGATATGGACACTTCATTTATCCTGCAACCCAATTGTTGCCGAAAGGAGCATAAAAAAGCGAATACTTTTCACACTTGTAGAGTGCACTTGTTGCATTCTTCCCCCCTTCCGCTATTCTCCCTTTCTCTCTCACTATCACACCAGCGTCTGCGGGCTGTCCAGTCAGTTGGATGGTCAGTTGGCATCGTGATTTCAATCGGGTAGCCTGTGTGACGGGTGTGATTTACATTCTTATTTCAAAATAAAACAGTTCCCTGTGAGCGCTGTGTGGCGACAATGTTTGCACGATTTTTTTTCATTTATTTTTTCATTTTTTTTTAGCTCTACACGTGTTCCAACGACTAGGCCAAAACCGATCCATCGCAAATTGATTGTCCCGGCGGGATGCTGGAAAACCCACGGCACGCGGGCAATCCAGAGAAAGAGTGCGCGGGTGAGTGAGGATTTGTAGTATAAATTAATCAACAAATTAGTTTTAATTTGGCACAGATGAACGGTGGCGGTAAACAGCGGGATGTGAATAATAATGGACGGGAAGTCAAAAAAAAACCCAGGCAGGGATTTAGTGACATTGTGTGCCCGTTGGACACATCTCTGGCGCGCGTGCTTCCCTCCGGCTCATCGGTGGATATCGGAGTGATTTTTTAATTTTTAATTTAAACCACCCGCTGATCTAAGCCGAGCGTTTGGAATCACCTCGCTTCCGGCAACCGGCACATCGATAGACATGATTGGAAAGCAATCTCACTTTCCGGCTGCTGAGGAAAGTGTGGTCCTTGTCTCTAATTGAAAAAAAACGTCCTGCGGCACACGGACCGAGGGTAAATCGATAGACATCGATCGGGATTTGACAGCATTGTGAGCTGAAGTTTTAATATACCAATCAATCAATCAATCCGTACGGTAGGGATTACGAAGCGAAACAAAATGCAGAAAAAAAACTGCGCAAGTCATTTCAATCATGTGCCCCGTAAGCTGCCGTTCGTAAATTTGTCGAGCGGTTAGCTCGTGCCTTGGCCAAATTTCGGGACAGTAGTCATAAAGCGAAAACGGAGACTAAAATTACATTTTTGATGATGTGAGCGCTTGTTTTACAACCTCGAAGCCCGATGCAACGCTTATTAATTACTGCACGTATGTTCATTTGGTAACAAATTTTAAAACAAGAGCTTGGTCTGGTTCGTTCTGCCGTTTTCTGCAAGTCTCCTGTGTGTGGTTTGGGTTGGTAAACGGTTCGGAAAGCATGCAGACATTTCAATATCGTATTTGCTGTT